>SJYC01081715.1:0-11827 GCA_006408675.1 Madoqua kirkii | reverse complement strand
ATGTTTACAGAGTCACCAGGAGGTTGCTATTGGGCAAGAAAAGATTAATATGTTTTATTAATGTTCACTAAAAAATACTTTGTATATTAGGCATAAATTTTAAGCTACATAACTCACTTATTAAACATATGTTATTTACAATGTTAATACAGTTAATATATTTACTCAAAAGATAAGATTCTTATCTGGAAAGAATAAACCTTTATCTTTAGTTCTATAGTTTTCCCTACTTTTATCACAAATCTGATATCATGGTGGTAGACATTAGGGAAAGAATAGTAATCTCTAGGAGACAGAAAATCACAGTGGTCTTCTTTAGGCCCTTGCAATTCATCTTTCTAGAGAGTACTCTGGTTTTAATACCAGGACAACCAGAGTAGGACAATGAGAACTGCATTTTTGAGCTACCAAATAGTCTCTGGGAGGCAAACAGGCCAAAATCTATGTGAAAGAAGCTCTACTGGGAAAACATCTGCAAGAGAAACTTACTCTTTACTAAGTGATGTCAATAGTATGTCAGAGCTTACTGGAAATCTTTGTTTGATGCTGTTAAGTTAGTCAGGCAAACAAAGATAGAAGATTACTGCCACTGTTCCTAATAGAATAGTTTAAAAAATGTGGCAGTATTAGCACCAAAATCTTGTTTTTTTTTAATAGTTACTTTCTTTAAATAATTTTTGACAGCCTTACATCTTTTTCATATAAATACATTTATTTGGATTTGTTTATTTTGCTTTTTAACACTGATTATGGCCATACAACTTTTCACTTACAGTATTTCATGACTGGCTTTCTTAAGAAGAAATGTAGAATCCAATGGCTTTTTCTAGAGAAAGTAAAACTGAGCAATTAATGTTGCATATTTTTATTTGTTATAGAAATATGCCTAAAGAAATAGATCCAGTGACAAAGACAAACATAATTAAAATATGATCAATTTATAATATATTCACTGGTATTTGTTCCCAAGAACCACAGTAATATAGTTCATTCTTAAACCAGTATATAGTCAAGAATTTACTCTTACTCTTGGAATTGCAAGACGAGAATTCCTAAAACTTGACTTACTAGCATGGCTCCATTATTGAGTAATTCAGCTGATTGCAATTTCACTTCAGTTGCACTGAGATATTTCTTTCTTGTTAAAGAATGTGCAAATATAAACAGCTTCTCTCAAGTATACATCCAAGTATTTTGTGAGATTCACATTAGAAAAATGAGTAAGTTAGCACTCTGAAGTGTTAGCCACTCGGTCGTGTCCAACTCTTTGCAACCACGTGGACTATAGCCTGTCAGGCTCTTAAATCCATGAAACTCTCTGGGCAAGAATACTGAAATGAGTTGCCATTCGCTTCTCTAGGGGATCGTCCCCACCTAGGAATCAAACCCCAGTCTCCTGCATTGCAGGAAGATTCTTTGCCCTTTGAGCCACAAGGGAAGCCCAAGATAGCACTCTAGGTGACAGAGTTAGCATTTTGCTTAATAAAGTACATGTTAGTAATATTTTCATGCTATTTTTTGTTAATGAAAAGCACTTGTAAAATGACAGATTGTAAAATAAATCCATTTTCTTAAATGTTACTCATTTTGCTTTTAGTTATTTCCCTTCCAGTTTTATTGAGATATATTTGACATACAGTAATACATGTTTATGGATAATGATTGAAGTTATATAATTTAGGAAATGCTGACCACAGTAAGTTTAGTGAGCATCCATTAATTCATATAGATATAAAATAAAATGAAAAGAAAAAGTATTTTATTTGTGATGGGAACTCAGAATCTACTCTTTATTATTATTATTTTTTTTTCTACTGAAGACAAAGACCATTATTTTAAATACTTTTAAATTCCCCAATTCTTGATAGGATTCTCAGGACACAGTTTCTTGGTTAATGAATAGTAAATTGATTTATTGGTCAAATTAGCAACTATGGAGCTTCCTGACGATATAAAATCAGTGGATAACTCACAGAAACTAGCTTCCAGATTTTTATTTTAATTACTACTGTGAAACAACATAATTTAGTACCAGATGTTAAAAAACCCGTTATAATTACCAGACTCTGAAATACGCATCATTTGGATCTCATCAACTACACAAAACTCATCTATTTTTCTTTTGAAAAAGGTAGCGCAGGGGCAGCTTCCGGGTGAAGCAAGGCGGGAGGCGCTGAGAGAGGTGCGAACCGGAAGTTGGCTGCGGGAGCCACCCATCGCGTCGGGGGAGGCAGGTCCCCGCCGCCCTCAGAGCTGCAGCCGCAGTTCACGCTCTCTTTGCCGCCACTATGCTCCAGTTCTTGCTTGGATTTACTCTTGGCAACGTGGTGGGAATGTATCTGGCTCAAAACTATGACATACCAAACCTGGCTAAAAAACTTGAAGAAATTAAAAAGGACATGGACGCCAAGAAGAAACCCCCTAGTTGCTGAAGCCAACTCCAGCACTGCCTTCTGGATAAACTGAGTCTACTGTTCTCCAGGGCCTCCTTTACCGTCTGAACCAAAAGCTTTTGTTTTAATCTCCAGCCTCCATAGTTTTGTTTTTCGCTAGACCTTGCATTGCCTCACAGCACAAAAGAGGCCAGAAGTTAAGAGCAGCCCTTATTTCTTCAACATCCTCACTTCTTCCCTTCCTCCTTCCAGCCTCTTGGGAGGTCCTGAGAATGAAATCATGGTGCTAGTTATCATACCTTAAATTAGTAGTCTTTCCCTTATTCTTTGGGATTTCTACTACCTTTTTCAAAAGAATCTCCTCTTTTAATAACTTTCATGTATAACATAAGGCAATGTTCATTATATTAGTATATATCACTTTGTATGTTAGATTCCTAACGCCTATTTATCCTATCACTGAGAGTTCATACCTTTTGCCCACATTCCTCTAGTTTCCCATTCCCCCTTCACCCACCTATGATAACCACAAATCTGATCTCTTATTCTATTAGTTTGTTTTTAAAGTATAACTGACCTACAACACTATGTTAGTTCTTGCTTCACAGCATAGTGATTTAGATATTTCTATACAATTTCAAAATGATCAACATGATGAATCCAGCTACCTTTTGTCATCTTACAAAGATATTACATTAATATTGACTACAGTTACATTCTTGTACATTCCATCGCTGTGATTCATATATTTCATAATGGGATTTTTGTACCTCTTAATATGCCTCACCTATTTATTGCGTTTCTCCACCTCATTCCCCTCCAACAACTACGTTTGTTTTCTATATTTATAATTCTCCTTCTATTTTGTTATGTTAATTGATTTTGTTTTTTAGATCCATGTATTAGTGAAATCAAACGGCATTTGTCTTTCTCTGTCAGACTTACTTCACACAGCATAATAGCCACTAAGTCCATCTATGTTTTTGCAGATAGTAAAATTTCATTCATTTTCATGGCTGACTCATCTCTGTGTGTGTGTGTGTGTGTGTGTGTATGCAGAGTTTGTTCATTTAGTTCTTACCAGGTTCGATAACAAGTCAAGTTCAAGGGTATATGGGGAGGATAAAAGTTAACTAAAGTTTGGTCAAGACAAAATGTAAGGAATTGACATTTGTGAACACTTGATTAAACTGAAAATTAATTTGTGAATTTAAATGGTTTTTAACAAAATTTCTCCACCAACATTTTTAGCTGAACATTTTATGTGCCTAATCCAATTGGTTTTAAGGAATATGAATTATTTATGAGAAGAAAATAGCAGCAGTTTTGCAGTTCAGTCCATGTCTTTACAAAGGGGATAAACTCAGAGAACAAAGAAAGATGGTGACTTGGTTGAATCTCCTCACAAACATAACAAAGACAGACCTATTGCAAATACAATGATGATATTTGCTAGCAGGAATTATTTGTAATCCTTGATAGCTCTGGATTTCCTCATGGTCAACAAGTTGAGAATCCATGAGGCACTAAGTGTCCTTTGAAAATGTCATATAAAGTATGTAACTATTGGAATAGAAAGTGGAGATTGTTCATAAGTGAAATAGTTCCTTTCCGTATAAAACCCTGCTCTGTCATACTTTGCTCAGGGAGCTCAGGTGACAGATCTTAGCCAGTTTACATTCCAATGTGGTAAGTACTGGCCAACTTTGCCTTCTCCCAGGTTTGCTTGTCTTGAAAAATTTTATATTCTTAAAATTCATTGTGAAGCTTAATAGTGAATACGATCTCTCATTCTTGAGTGTCATTAGAAAATATAACTTTATATGTTACTGTAACTTCATTTGTGTTTTCATTGTAAAGACCTTTTGACTAAATATTTAAATTAATAGATGAAGCAAATGTTAATCACTATAATATCTTTTTTTTCTGAAAATATATGGTACAAGTGAAAACTAGCTTTAAAATATGTTTGGCATCCTCGGTGAAATATGTGGAAGAGAAACGGTTGCTCTAATTGAATAGCATATGTCAATGAAACAAGACCATATTGCATGGAAATGGACATGGATAGTAAAAGGAAAATGGGGGGAAAATGAAATAAGGCAATAATAAATATTAAGTAACATATATTTGAAATCACACTGTGAAATGCTGAAAAAGGAGCAAAGAAGCCCAACTTGAGTTACTTACTTAAAATATAGAAGAAAGGTGGGTTATTCTCAGCTCCTAAAAGCCACTTACATTTCATGACTCCCGTTCTACCTTCTTCCAGCAATGGTCCTGTTCATACTCTGAGTCTCTCTAGTCTGCCTTCCCCTACTTAACACAAAAGGAAAAGCTCCTGTGAGTAGACTGAAGCCACCAGGATAATCTCGAATCATCTCTGATCTCAAGGTCCCTAGATCTTTCTCACATTTGAACAGTCCCATTTGCTATCTGGTGTCTCAGCAGTAAAAGAATCTGCCTGCAACACAGGAAACACAGGAGACACGGGTTCAATCCCTTTGTTGGAAAGATCCTCTGGAGAAAGAAATGTCACCTCACTCCAGTATTCCAGCCTGGAAAATCTCATGGCAGACTACAGTCCATGGAGTCTCTAATGAGTCTAACACTACTTGGCAACTAAAAAACAACATTTTTTGCTATTTAATGCAATATACCCACAGATTCCAAAGATCAGGATGTAAGCATCTTTGAGGGACCATTAATCTATCTATTACAATTTACTAGAAGGTTAATCGTTTGGCCTGTATGTCCCAGTTTTTGAAGATGTGAAATAGGGATGATACCATGTCTCATTCATAGATTTGTTAGGAATAAAGTAAGTTATTTAAGCAAAATATTATAACAAAATACTTCATATTATAAGAATTATATATGGGTTCACTTTGCTTATTATATATAGCAAAAATAGGAACCCATCCCATTTTGTAATGGTGTGAGAAAAATTCATGTGATGAGTACCATGCAATCAATGCAATGATTATTAATGATTTATAATTTTGTGTTAAAATAATAGAGGTAGTATGGATATATGATGATGATATATAATTAATAGCTACATAGCTAGATAGATGATAGATAAACTGAAGGAACCCAATCACCTAAACATAAATTGAAAGAAATATTCCAACATTATAACATTGTCTGCTATCTGGTAAATGAGTTTTCTATTATTTTTGTTCTTTATGTATGTACTATAATTCTAGAATATGTTGCTTTCATAATTAAAAATAAAATTTAAATGAATTGCTTATGATAGATCTGAGACTTCACCCCCTTTCTTTTACTGATACAAGGTAAAATAAATGATTGGATTTACTTCCTTTATGGGCAATGATTACTGATTGCCTCTTTCATAACATAGCTTCAGTGGATCATCACAGCTTGATCTTAGCCAGTGAAGCCTCAGCAGACATCACTCTTCATTGCACTTACACAAGTTTATTCCTTGGCTCTTCCCTTTCAACAGAATAATTAGAGAGCAGAGAGCGCCTTCGGAAGAATTATTTCTAAAAAATAGACAGATTCCACATGTATGTCATATAATATTTCTCCCTCTCCGTCTGACCTCTACTCAGTGTTATGTACCAGTCTGGATGGGAGGGGAGTTTGGAGGAGAATGGATACATGTATATATATGACTGAGTCCCTTTGTTGTTCACCTGAAACTACACAGCATTGTTAATTGGCTATACCCCAATACAAAATAAGAAGTTTAAAGTTTGAAAGAAAAGAATAGACCATCTTCTGTTTTTCTGCTTGTTCCACCTTTATTTGAGACAATGGGTTTTATTCCATTTCTCAATTTGAAAAAGAAGAATAAACAAGTAACTGCAACAAGTTTGATTTCCCTGAACAAATTATCCAACAACCAAACTGATCCTCTAATGACAAATGTTCAGTGCTTTAAATGTATCATACATTTTACATGTGTGATGAATATTTAGATGATGTCTAGTAATACCTGGCCAGTAAACTACATTCATGATCATTTTTTATATTTATGTTAATCAGAAACCAATCAACCCAACTATAAGAGCAATTTCTTAGTCTTGATTTGATAACTTACTCAGCACTTGTCCTCTTACACAACAGTTAACAATACTACATTTGATATTTTATTAATTGATGAACATTTGTATTATGCATAAAACTATTGTTTATGACAGTTTTCCACTGTTTATAACAATTTCCCAAATGTTTATAACATTTTCTGCAGTTATAAATTATTATTTATGACTTTTTCTTTCATTTTTGGTTTTTGAGACAACAAACAGAAACCCTGTTACTGTACTGTTTGTGAGAGCCTGCTGTTGTGATTAAGAACCATATGTTTTATTTAACGTAACAATAGATCACAAAGGTAGAAAAAATATGTTGATCCTAGTCTTGGATGTTGCTAGTAAAAGAAAAATTGTTACTCTTAAGTAATGGCCAATTTTTATCAAAAAACATTTGTGTTTGTGATGTTTAGGTTTTCCAATTTTATACTATCCACATGAAATTTTTATTATTTAAATATCTTTAGAAAGTAATCAAGTTGTCCTTCAATATGTATAGATGAACAAAAGCTGGAAATAAGCTAACAAGATATGAAAAGATATGGATAAATTTTAAAGGCATAGTTCTATGTGAAAGCCATTCTGAAAGGATTATATACTTTATAATTCTAATTAGTTGACATTCTGTAAAAGGCAGATGATAAAATAATCAGTAGCATCTTGGGATTGGTGCTCAGGAGAGGTTATGAATGAATGAATCACTTGAAGTGTTTTTCAGTGGTGAAGTTATTCTGTATGATTCTATTTTAAAGAATGGTGGATGAGTGGGTGAGTATAAGACACTGAATTTGTTAAAAGCTGTAGAATTTTATAAAACAAAGGGTAGACTTTTAATCAATGAAGGTTTATTAAAAATAATTTAAAGATCAAGGGATCACAGGATGGAATGCAGAAATAATGTGATTATATTACAAATATATGAAGTGGTCTTTCCACTGGGTAAGGAAGATAACTACTGCTCATCAGGGTTACTTTGGAAATCAGTGGAATCTGAAACAGTGAATGTAAACATACTATACATAATAATTACACTCTAAAGTTGTTTCCCATGGAGTATGAATTAACACCATTAAACATGTATATTGGTAATTGAACAATTGAATAAGTGGATGGAAAATAAGTTTCTAAATTTTGAAGTGGGAGATTATAAATGAACAAAGGATGGAGTGTAGAATGATCTATGTAATAATGATATAGAATTTCAGACATCAGTATGAACTTATATTTAGCTTAATATTGATACTACTTAATATTGATAGCTATATATATATGCACATGTTGATAGAAATAAATTATTAATTGACAGAGAATAGACAAATATCCTCCTGTGCAAAATAATTCCAAACAGCATATCTGTATATACCACTTTCAAAGTAATAGGCAATAATGCCCCTCTCATTTCAAAGAGTACATTTTGAAAAGCTATAAAAAAAATGAGGAACTTTGCAATGGAGAAATTTGAAAATCACTACCTGGGCCAGGTCAAGGTCAATATACTGGTGAATAATCCTATTAATAATTTACACCCTTGACATGATGTGATGCAAATGGCACTTAATCTTGATGTATTTCCTCACCAAATCCAATAATTGTAGTCTAATCATGAGGAAAACATTAGACAAATCTAAGACCTGAGGCCATTTTACAAAGTACCTAACTGGTACTTCTCAAAACCTTCAAAGTCATAAAAACCAAGGAGAATCTGAGAAATGGCACAGCCAAAATTAACTATTTGTGATATGGGTCTTTTGTGTTATAAGGCTTACATGCATTATAGAACAATAGCATGAATTTAATCTTTTAAATAATGATATTTGGAACATTAAAAATTTTGTCTATGAGCTTAAAAATTACTGCAATTCTGGCAACCCTAGTTCAACCCCTATGTTGGGAAGATCTCCAGATCCCCTGGAGAAGAGCTTGGCAACCCACTCCAGTATTCTTGCCTGGAGAATTCCATGGACAGAGGAGCCTGGAGGGCTACAGTCCATGGGGTCATAAAGTGTCAGACACAACCGAGCAACTAACACACATAGATAAACTATCTGCTCTTATGCATTGGAAAATAAGTTAAAAATTTCTCCTCTTTATATAAATCTCCTGATTCCCTGGTTGCTCACTGATGAAGAATCTGCCTGCAGTGTAGACCAGGTTCAATCCCTGGGTTGGGAAGATCTCTTGGAGAAGGGAATTTCAATCCACTCCAGTATTCTTGCCTGGAGAATTCTACAGACAGAGGAGCCTGGAGGGCTACAATCCATGGAGTTGCAAAGAGTCGGACATGACTAAGAGACTGTCCCGGTCATCTGTTTCCTTAGGAGTTATGTAATTTTAGTATTTTGATGGCTTTTTTGAAGATAGATTTCAAAGAATTTACTTATCTCTCAATATCATGTTTTTGTTTTTGTTTTTTCCCCTGCCTTGGGATTTACTTATTCATTAACTTACCATATATTAATGTATTTACTTGGAGAAGGAAATGGCAACCCACTCCAGTACTCTTACTTGGAAAATTCCATGGACTGAGGAGCCTGGTAGGCTACAGTCCATGGGGTCAAAAAGAGTCGGACACGACTGAGCGCTTTCACTTTCACTTTTTTTTCAATGCATCTACTGAACATCTACCATGTACTAAGCACTGGGCAAGGCACTGTGAAGACACAAATGTAGAGTTCCATAGTGGCCCCATGCTCTTTTGAATACGAGACACTGTTGAAGAAAATAGATATTAAACAGATACATAAAATCATAGCAGATGACACAATGAAGAAACATAGCATTCTCTTTTGTGGAGTCAGAAAGTCTTTCTGAATTAAAAGTTATATTAATGTGTAACATAAGAGAATGAACAAGATTTGACAAGGATAAGTAATTTAAAACACATCAGACAGAACGTAATGAAAGAAAACCAGCAACCAAAAAGATTTGAAGTTGCTGGTGCAACTTAAGGAGTTCTATTGATTGAAGTGATTCAGGGAAAGTCAGGGTGCTAGGGCTCAGATTCTAATGGGAAGAGAATAAGAGCATGCTAGATGAGGTAGAGATTAGAACTTGGAGTCTTGGAAGCCATAGCAGTGTTGTTGGAGTTTTCAGAAATCAAACAAAAACAAGAAAACATAGGAGACCACTGATGGATTTCAAACAATAAAGTGAAACATTAAAACTAAATATTTAAGCAGATCAACTTAGGTATCTTTGATGAATGGAATGAAGGAATCTAATGTGAATACAAATTGACAATTACTCATCCTTTCAGAGCAAGGGTGTGTCTTTTCCAGAGATCCTTAGGCACCAGGTGGTTCTATTATAATTACATGTGCAGTGAATTATAAGTGCTAACCTGTGGATCACGGTAATATTTTGTTTCTTATCCCTTTGATAGAACAAGATGGAAGCCCTTATAGCTCGTATGTTGTCAAATTAACTTTATTCCTTTTTTTTTTTTTTACAATCACAGGTCACAAAACATATTTCTGATTTTTTTTTTAAATAGCAGACATCAATCCCATAACAGAAATAGCTAGACAAATAGCAACTGTGGTGCCTGGAAAGAGAATCAGAAAGTGTATAGAGTAAGACTGTACACTATCCATCAAATACTTCTACTGAAAAGTCATGCTGCTCACTGAAGAATGCCTCAAGGGCCTTCAGTACAATCCAAAGCTCTAGTATATAAAAATATAACTTAGTCTGGTAATTAATGGACAGAATATTCATAGTCTTTGGGGGAAAGTTATAATTAAAAGCACAATGAATGTGACCACTGACATAACTACTTAAAGAAAATTCAGTTTGCGATACCTTTGAAAAGGAATCTAGTTCATACTTTATAATTGCTTGAATTCTTCATGATTTCACTCAACTGCCTTGTATCATGTATGCAATTCTGTATATTATAACAGTATATGTAATACTTTTAATAATAATAGTTGTCAGTGTTATGTGGGTTTTATAGTGTTATCAGAAAGAGATCACATAGTTTTTTAATGCGGCTTTTATTTACTTATTTTGGCTGAAGATACAGAACTTGAAAGAATGGTAACTCTGTAGGTAAAAACAGACTATTTCTTAGTATAACTGTTCTCTTCCTCTTGGTTCCCTTGACAAGATATTGCTTTAAGATTACATTGTCATATTCTTCCTATGTCACTGTACTTTAATATTGATGACTCTGTACTCTATTTAAAATAATGTTTATAAATATTAAGATTTTCTGGTTTTGAAACAATCTCTACAGAACTTAGCTAACTGAGGTAAAAAAGCAGAGGCACCACTAAGTTATCCATGAACTGTATTCCTGCCTCCTGGTTTCAGGTCATATTCCACTCTTTGTGACTTCATAGACTGTAGCACACCAGGCTCATCTGTCCTCCACTATATCCTAGAGTTTGCTCAAATTCATGTCCATTGAGTCAGTGATGCTATTTAATCATCTCATCCTCTGCCACCCCTTCTCCTTTTGCTTTCCATCTGATCACAGTCCATTTCCCTATGCTGTGTCCCTAGCTCTTGGTTTGTTACAATATTCAACCGATAAAGATTTAACACTAATAATTACTTTCTACATTTGATCATCCATCAATTTCTGCCTATTGTCCTTAGTGAATTTTACTTAGCCTATTTTATATTATTGCCCCTTTTAAAACATTATCATGGAATCATGAGGTTTCATTGATTAAGTTTCTTAAAAGATTCTAATTGCTGTTACATATACAAACGTCTTACATGGATATTAACAGCACGTTTATTCATAATTGCCTACACTTCGAAGAATCCAAGTTAACCTTCAGTAGACAGATAAATTAAGATGCTCTGGTTGATACTTCTTAGTGCTATCAAACTATTTAAAGTACATGGAGACAAGGTAAGTGCAAACTGCAAAATGAAAGTAGCCAGTCTGAAAAGTCTACGTACTGTATGAGTCCAACTGTATGAAATTCTGGAAAAGACACAACTAAGTAGACAGTAAAAGTATCAGTAGTTTCCAGGAGTTGGAGGGTGTAGGGATAAATAGGTGGTACTCGGTGGAATTTAGGGCAATGAAACTATTCTGCATGATATAATGGTGAATACATATCATTACACAAATGTCTAAATCCATAGAATATACAAAGCCAAGAGTGAATCGTAATATAAACTACGGAGTTTAAGTGAAAATTAGGTGTCAGTGTAAGTCCATCAGTTATAATGTACCATTCTGGTGGGTGACAGTGATGAGGGGAGGCTATGCATCAGTGGAGGCAGGCAGAATATATAAAAATTTCAATACCTACTCAGTTCGCTGAAAACTGGAACTAAAAGACAAAATCTATTAGTAAAAAGTGAATTAGAGAAAAATGTTAGTCTCGCCAATACTCTAGAATTCAATAA
>SJYC01081713.1:0-22964 GCA_006408675.1 Madoqua kirkii | reverse complement strand
AAAAAAAAAAAAGAAAGCACTCTATTTGTTACATGAAGTCATGATACTATGAATAGACAACTTTATATTATAACAATCTAAAAAATGTAGATTGGATTGTGGCTCCCTGATATTAAACATTGTATCTGACTTATCAATTATGTTCAGGAATATAGCATATATGGGCACACTGTGAATTCTCAGCACATTTGTTCCTCAGATAACGAGGGCAGTAATCACATTTTGAGGCTACAAAATACAAGCAAGACACACAGGGGAAGACTTAAGATATTGTTCAAATTGGATCATGAAAAATAGGTTGGAGGTAAGAGAAAGAAAGGAGTAGGAAGAACATGCCTAGGATGAGAAATAATGTGTCTGTGGTAGAGAACACATTTCTTTCAACACTGTTGTATTTTTTTTCTCAATAAGATAGAACTATAGGCAGCCATAAAGACACCCATATTGAATGTACTCTTTAAGCCTTTCTTTCAGGGTAAATGCAGCCATATTACTAACTTCTTGTCAATCAATAAACAGAAATGAGATGTGTCATTATAAGTTTTAGCCTATTGATAGGTATGGGCTCCTCCATATTTGTTTCTCTTTCTGTAACTAAGACGGTATAAACTCTGGTGTGATCATGATGACAAAGACCAAAACTCTAGAAAATTGTAGAGGTCCAAGGTGGAAGGAACCTGAATCACTAAGTGACCCTCTAGATTAGTCACTCCAGACTTTTTAACCTTGAGACATTTATAAAAGAAATAGACTTTCAGCATCTTTAAGCCACTGTGATTTGAGGTTCTCATTTTTATAGCGTTTGAAACTCTTAACTAATGTTAACTAATCTTAACTAATACAGTGAACTCAAGTACATAAGACAGAAAGCACCATAAGGCTTAATGGTCCAAGACTGGATTAGTTAACTATAATATAAAGAAAAAAAGAATGTGACCAAGGTGAATATATGCAAATAATGTCTTCCATCACTTCTGAGAAGTATCCTTAGAAAACAGAGATGTGCAGTTTGACTTTTCTAGTATTTTCTAGTTTTAGGAGTGGGAAATTAAGATGACATACAAATTACAAAACATAAAATCTCTTAATACAAGACAACAAGTTCTGGAATACACATTGTCAGACTTTAGTGCATAAACCTGCAGGCATAAATGAGGGAGATGAGGTGTAGTTTGCAGATTAGATATGTGGACTTCACCTTCATTTCCACAAATTAACAAATATGGTGGATTTGTTTAAATAACACCATTATCATCTAACCTGTTTTTCTTCATCTTAGAGGAAATCATTTCAATTTGTCACCATTGAGAATGTTTGCTGTGGGTTTGTCATCAGTTCAGTTCAGTTCAATCATGTTCAACTCTTTGCAACCCCATGAACCACAGCACATCAGGCCTCCCTGTCTATCACTAACTCCCAGAGTCCACTAAAACTTATGTCCATTGAGTTGGTGATGCCATCCAACCATCTCATCCTCTGCTGTCCCTTTCTCCTCCTGCCCTGAATCTTTTCCAGCATCAGGTCTTTTCCAGTGAGTCAGCTCTCTGCATCACGTGGCCAAAGTACTGGAGTTTCAGCTGCAACATCAGTTCCTCCAGTGTATACTCAGGACTGATCTCCTTTAGGATGGACTGGTTGGGTCCCCTTGCAGTCCAAGAGACTCTCAAGACTTTTCTCTAACACCACAGTTCAAAAGCATCAATTATTTGGTGCTCACCTTTCTTTGTATCCCAACTCTCACATCCATACATGACCACTGGAAAAACCATAGCATGATATATGACTTTTATTATGTTGAAGCATGTTCCTCTAAAGCCTACTTGAGCATGATTATTGTTTATCTTTCAAATGTGCTTTATTGACTATACCAAAGCCTTTGACTGTGTGGATCAAAATAAACTGTGGAAAATTCTGAAAGAGATGGCAATACCAGACCACCTGACCTGCCTCTTGAGAAACCTGTATGCAGGTCAGGAAGCAACAGTCAGAACTGGACAAAGAACAACAGACTGGTTCCGTATAGGAAAAGGCTGTATATTGTCATTTTGCTTGTTTAACTTCTATGTAGAGTACATCATAAGAAACACTGGACTGGAGGAAGCACAAGCTGGAATCAAGACTGAGGGGAGAAACAGCAGTAACCTCATATATGCAGATGACACCACCCTTATGGCAGAAAGTGAAGAACTAAAGAGCCTCTTGATGAAAGTGAAAGTGGAGAGTAAAAAAGTTGGCTTAAAGCTCAACATTCAAAAAACTAAAATCATGGCATCCATTCCCATAATTTCATGGCAAATAGCTGGGCAAACAATGGAAACAGTGGCTGACTATTTTTCTTGGCTCCAAAATCACTGCATATGGTGATTGCAGTCATGAAATTAAAAGATGCTTACTCCTTGGAGGGAAAGTTATGAGCAACGTAGACTGCTGGGAGTCAGCACGGGACATCCCACCCATGACAACATCATGCAGAAGAGATCTGATAAGCAAGGCTTCAGGACTTGAGGGAACCCCTTGGACCAGCTTGAGCATCTATCCCCAAACCATAATCTGCCTGTCTTACTATTTTATGCCTTTCACCAACCCTTTTGACATTAACAGGGGGCTATCCCTGACCACCTTTCTCTGAAGAAAATCAACTTAGGGCTCTAGCTATTAGGTCTCCTGGACATGAGAGAAATATTTCAAATCAAACCCCCTCTGTTTGCATTCTAGCTTGCTTGACAGGTTTATCCAGACTCTTGCAGCTATGCATATGATTGTTCACAGCCTCCCAACTGTGAGAGGCATGGAAAACCTAAAACAGAGCCTTTCAAAGAGTTAAATGTTATTAGAATAGTGCTCATGTAGGATTTCATTGTTGAGCCAATGCTTACCGCTAAGTTCCCATATCTCTTATCCACTGTGCACCTGAGAGTGCATTAGTTAACATAGTTGGAATTTAAGAAAAACAAGCAGTAACCTTGGAATTAACCACATCAGTCCTTTGAGCTAATTGGTTCTTTCTTTGTTGTAACTCACTGCACCTTTGCTCTGTGAGAAGTGTAACTCTGTTTGATACTTTCTGAGGCTGACATAGATTAGAAATATAAAGAAAAAACATTTCAAGGGAAAATAAGTTTTCTGATTGAGCAGCCTTTATCAGAAGAGGGCCATAAAATGTTCACAGGCCTCCAAGGCCAGAAGATAATGTACACAATGTTGTTTATGGGAAGGGTATACAGAAAAAAATACTGGTTTCGATAAAGGCAAAACTGCTGGAGGGTTTGGGCTGATTCTGCATGACCTTGCATCTTTCATTTCCCTCTATGTACAAGTCAAGGTAAAACAGTCATTTTGAAAATAAAGTTACGGGCCTCGCTCACCAAAGAAGCTTGGTCCCCCTATATTTTTCTTTCTTTTTCTCTTTTTCTTTCAGCCTCTTTTTCTCCTCTATTTTCTTATCTACAACATTATTCTTTTATCTCTCTCTTAATTATTCTCTTAGCTGATGCCATTTCTCCTGAAGGTTCCCCTGAATCCTGTGGGGGCAAGACCTTGGCAGTAGACAGCATATTAAAAAGCAGAGACATTACTTTGTTAACAAAAGTACATCTAGTTAAGGCTATGGTTCTTCCAGTGGTCATGTATGGATGTGAGAGTTGGACTATAAAGAATGCTGAGCACTGAAGAATTGATGCTTTTGAAGTATGATGTTGGAGAAGACTCTTGAGAGTCCCTTGGACTGCAAGGAGATCCAACTCAGTTCATCCTAAAGGAGATCAATCTTGGGTGTTCATTGGTAGGACTGATATTGAAGCTGAAACTACAATACTTTGGCCACCTCATGTGAAGAGTTGACTCATTGGAAAAGACTCATGCTGGGAGGGATTGGGGGCAGGAAGAAAGGGGGACAACAGAGGATGAGATGGCTGGATTTACAGAGATATACGTGGTCTCCCTGTTACTTTGTTCACATTTTACTACTTAAAATATAGACAGTGTAGTACTTTTTGTCCACTTAAAAAACTAGATGATTATTTTAGTTTCTTGAGTTTCAGATTATCATGTTCTTAGAAATAGCTTTCAAAAAGCTCCATCCCAAGTTTTGATTATGAGACCCATGAAAAGAAGTAAAACTATACTGAATATGTCAGAGGGAGAGCGAGAAACAGACAGACTCAGAGACACAGAGAGTCATAGCTTAGTAGAACATACTGGTGGAGAAGGCAATGGCAACCCACTCCAGTACTCTTGCTTGGAAAATCCCAAGAATGAAAGAGCCTGTTAGGCTGCAGCCCATGGGGTCGCTGAGCGACTTCACTTTCACGTTTTACTTTCATGCCTTGGAGAAGGAAATGGCAACTCACTCCATTGTTCTTGCCTGGAGAATCCCAGGGACAGTGGCTCCTGGCTGGCTGCTGTCTAGTGGGTCAAACAGAGTCGGACATGACTAAAGTAACTTAGCAGCAGCAGCAGAGCATACTGGAATGTCATTTCCAAAAAGAAAGTTACATATGTGGAGGTGGATTTCCCAGAGAAGCACTTTAACCACACTCTGCAAAGTATTTATTTGTCAGTGGTTAAATGGCCACAAATATGATAATCTGTTGGACCTTTAGAGCCCCTGGAGGAACTATCAAGCCTGACTGACAAGCTTAGGGGAAAAAATGGTGAGAAATAGAATTGAGCCTGAGAGATCTCTACTTGATAAACTTTCCAAAGCTGAGTCCATGAAAAAAAATTGAAATTACTGTTGAGTATTGACTGTAGATGCCAAATTATCCCAGAATTCCTAAATTTTTACCATCCTGTTAAATAGATAATGGCGTGATGAACACTAAACTTTTTGCTTCTCAAAATACTTATAGTTATTTAAGAAATAATAAGAAAAAATCTGCCAAGAGCCACATAATATTACCAATGTAAAATGACCAAGTCACTACTTATTAAGACATGACATAATAAGTTGTTTTAAAACAATGATGGTAGATGAAAAATAAAAACACAAAGTTGAGGTTCCTGGAAGAGTGGAAAGCAAAATTAAGTTAAGATTGATGGTGCCAATCTTTACATATCAGGATGGAAATTATGACCTGACACTTTATCCTAAAGTCTGCCATCAGAGCTACCCAGAGATAGGTTACCCTCCCTGGTGTGAGACCTCGTCACTCTGCAACTCAAAGAGCGCTATATTAAATTCAGCAGTTCAATGGAAAGCAAAGGAAAATTCTCACAAAACCAAATCATACAGAACTTCACTAGGGAAAAGAAAGTGAAACAAGTTCAGGATAAGGCAAAGAGCTCAGGGAACATAGCTGAGAAGAGTTTCATCTATAAATAAAAGGAGAAATGCTACATTGCCCCAATTTATTTTTGAAGAAACTATCCTTTGAAGATTGTCCACACAGCACTACCCAGGTTTGACTCCTAACAGATTTACAGAGCATTATTTTGCACTTGTTCTATTTTCTGTTTAATGATCATTTCCAAAAAGAAAGTTACATATGTGGAGGTGGATTTCCCAGAGAAGCACTTTAACCACACTCTGCAAAGTATTTATTTGTCAGTGGTTAAATGGCCACAAATATGATAATCTGTTGGACCTTTAGAGCCCCTGGAGGAACTATCAAGCCTGACTGACAAGCTTAGGGGAAAAAATGGTGAGAAATAGAATTGAGCCTGAGAGATCTCTACTTGATAAACTTTCCAAAGCTGAGTCCATGAAAAAAAATTGAAATTACTGTTGAGTATTGACTGTAGATGCCAAATTATCCCAGAATTCCTAAATTTTTACCATCCTGTTAAATAGATAATGGCGTGATGAACACTAAACTTTTTGCTTCTCAAAATACTTATAGTTATTTAAGAAATAATAAGAAAAAATCTGCCAAGAGCCACATAATATTACCAATGTAAAATGACCAAGTCACTACTTATTAAGACATGACATAATAAGTTGTTTTAAAACAATGATGGTAGATGAAAAATAAAAACACAAAGTTGAGGTTCCTGGAAGAGTGGAAAGCAAAATTAAGTTAAGATTGATGGTGCAATCTTTACATATCAGGATGGAAATTATGACCTGACACTTTATCCTAAAGTCTGCCATCAGAGCTACCCAGAGATAGGTTACCCTCCCTGGTGTGAGACCTCGTCACTCTGCAACTCAAAGAGCGCTATATTAAATTCAGCAGTTCAATGGAAAGCAAAGGAAAATTCTCACAAAACCAAATCATACAGAACTTCACTAGGGAAAAGAAAGTGAAACAAGTTCAGGATAAGGCAAAGAGCTCAGGGAACATAGCTGAGAAGAGTTTCATCTATAAATAAAAGGAGAAATGCTACATTGCCCCAATTTATTTTTGAAGAAACTATCCTTTGAAGATTGTCCACACAGCACTACCCAGGTTTGACTCCTAACAGATTTACAGAGCATTATTTTGCACTTGTTCTATTTTCTGTTTAATGCTGAATTTCAAGCTGCTGGATAACCTAAAGGAGTGTATTGCCATGGATACAGTGAGGTGTGATTGTTAAAATAGACTTGGCATGTTTATTTGTCCAAGTATTCATTTTGAACACTTGTTTAGAGTTCTTTTATATTTTAAATTTGCTCATAGACTACCATTTGGTTCTCTGTTTTCCTTTGGTTTTACCACTTACACAGAAGCAGAGGCTAATCTATTACAACTAAAATTGCCACACTCAAAGTGGATGTTTAAGTACTACCCCTGACATTAGCCACTGTCATTGTTAAAAGAGTCTCATCTCAGTTTAAGTTAACACTGACTTTAGATTTAATAAGGACGTCAACAATTACTGTCAAAGCAGCTATATCACGTCAAGGAAAGGTATGCATCATGAAACACATTTAAGTATTTTAATACTTTTATTACTATATTATAATAGTGCACTAATTATACAAATGTAGACCTCTGTAGCAAGATGATAGTCTTAGGTATGTTTAAAATTCTTTGGAAAATATAGCCTCAAGGTAGCATCCTCTAAATTCCCCAGGCCTGGTACAAGTGCTGAAATATTAGATGAACTGGTGCTTAATAACAAAGGATGGTATCTTGTTAAAATTTTTCATCAAAATATTTTCAAAATTGTTTTTTTTTTTATTTTTTGTCAAGATGATCTTAACAGAGGCTGAAACTCTGTCTTCAGTTTCTTGTGTAATGTGTGAAAAATCAAAGTACATGGTAAAACGTCAGTGTCAATCTCTTGAATGAAAGAATGTTTAAATGGCTATCTATGTGCCTGCTTGGCTGGATTACTGCAGTGTTTTCTTTGTGTGTTAGTATCTTTGTGTTTGAAATTATTACTGGATTGTGTAAAATGAACAATGAAAACTAAGGAATTCTTCATTTCATCTATAGCAGTGATACTCCAGTTTCAGAATGTATAAGTCATCTAGATTGACAGTTAAATTTCCCATTTCTCAACTCCTCATATAAGGATTAAGTATCTATAAGTTGGGACCTAAGAATCTGCATTTTAACAGATTCAAATTTGTACTAATGCAGGCTGTCTGTGGATTATGTTTTGAGACATATTTTTATATAATATATAGTTTTGATCAGAACAGACCCAGTTATTATAAAAACTCTTGAGCAAATATAAATTAAGATGGTCACACTTCAGAGTAATACTAAGTAGATCTCTGAACCTCTGGCTGAAGTCTCACCAAGCCAATAAATACTGCTATAAACACAATAAAGATAAGAAATCTGAGTTGAACATTTGACAGGTGCAGGATTTTGGAGTGTTAGTATAGTTGTTGATTCAGTTACCTGGGTTAAGGTCTTGGCTGTCACCTTTAGAAGCTGGATCTCCTTAAATGTATTACTTAACTTCTCTCTTCTATAGTAGTTTCATTTGTACAAGTGGAAAAAACTAGCATTCCTTTTTTAATTAACATAAAGCATTTAAAAGGATAGCTGACTTTATAAGCTCTTATATCAGTAACATTTTCTCCTCAAAAATCAGTGTTGTTCTCTTTCATTTTCCTAGTGTCTTTGGAACACTGTCATGAGAGATTCATAGAAAATGTAAATCTTACTAGGACGTTAGGATCAAATAACAGGCCCTCTCATTTTATAAATAAAATAAAATCAACTAGAGACCTTGGGAGATTTGTCAAGATCACACAGCTAGCCCAAGAGAAATGGCACTAAAGCTCTAGACTTTTTATGATTCCTCTTTTATGTATATTTTTCAGAATACCTTTGCCAGTTGTGCAGAGTACATGGGCTCAACCTGAGAGCTATAAAATTTTATTTTCTCCCCTTGGGATGAGGGGGATGATTATAGAATCTACGTATTCATTGTTTGAGGAATTTGTTTGTTTGCATATTTTATTTTATTTTTTTGTTGTTGTTGGAGTATAGTTGCAACATTGTAATATTTTCAAGTGTGCAGCAAAGTGAATCAGTTTTACACAGACATATATCAGCTCTTTTTAAAGATTCTTTTTCTGTATAGGTCATCACAGAGTATTAAGTAGAGTTTCCTGTGTTATATAATAAGTCTTTGTTCACCGTTTTATATATAGTAATGTGAATATTTCAATCCCAGTCTCCCATCCTCTGGTAACTGTAAGTTTGTTTTCTACACGTTACTCCTGTTTTGTAAGTAAATTCCTTTGTACTTTCTTTAATATTCCACATGTAAGGAATATCATATATTTGGTTTTCAATGTCTGACTTACTTCAACTTGTATGAAAATCTCTAGGTCTATCCATGTTGCTGCAAATGGCATTATTGTGTTCTTTTCAATGACTGAGAAATATTGCATTGTACATATGTACCATATCTTCATTCTTCTATCGGTGGACATTTAGGTTGCTTCCATGTCCTGGCTATTGTAAACAGTGCTGCAGGGAGCACTATTTACATTTGGTGGTGCCTTTTTGAATCATGGTTTTCTCTAGGTATATGTCTAGGTATGGAATTGCTATGTATGATAGTTCTATTTTTAGGTTTTTAAAGGAATCTCCATACCCTTCTCCATAACAGGTGCAGTAATTTACATTCTCACTCACAGTGTAGGAAGATTCCCTTTTGTCCACACCCTCTCTATCATTTATTGTTTGCAGATTATTTTTTTATGATATAGTGATACTTCATTTTAGTTTGATTGTATTTCTCTAAAAGTTAGTGATGTTGAGCCTCACATGCTTTTTGGCCATCTGTAAGTCTTCTTTGAAGAAATGCCTATTTAGATCTTCCAGTTATTTTTTGATTGGGTTGTTTGTTTTTTAGTATTGGGCTGCATGAGCTGTTTGTATTTTTTGGAGATTAATCCCTTGTTAGTTGCTTTGTTTGTAAATATTTTCTCCCAATCAAGAGGGCTGACTTTTTGTTTTGTTTGTGGCTTCCTTTGCTGTGCAAAAATCATTGAGTTTTTCAGGACATGAAAGCTAAAAATGCACCAGAAGCCAACATCTCTATTTTCTTCAATAAAGAGATATCATTTATTGTGCACATATTTACCAGGTGAACAATAATGCATAGGACATACTTCAGCCACTTTACCAAGGACAAAAATATACTTGTCTGTTTCCTTGATTGGAATGATGGTACAGGACAAAAAAAATTGATCTAAAATATTCTTATGTGTAAAAATGAATGACTGTAGAATAAAGAAAAGTACAGAAATAATTTTCTTTTTGTTTTTCTGTATTATTTCTGTCATTGTTTATTTTAAAATCACTGAAATCAAATGTATGTCACTGATTATCAATGGAAAGGGGAGCCCTGGGCAGACAGCACTTGAGGAAGGGAACCCAGGAGAATTGCTCTGCCAGCTGGCATGCAGTCTCAGGTTTTATGGCAATGGGATTAATTTCCAAGTTGGCTCTGGCCAGTCATATTGCTTGGACCATACGTGGTCTGACTGAGGATCGTTCTTCTCTCATCCAAGATGGATTCTAGCACAAAGATATATGGTAGTTAGAAGGAAAGTAGTTAGAAGGATATATTATGGACTGGAGTGTCTTCTCTCCTTTTGGCCCATCCCAAATTCATCTGGCTGGTAGCTTGTTAGTTCTGTTCTCTTTATTGGGACCTCCTGTTGTGAAATAACTCACAATTGTGCCTCACCAGGGCAAATGGCTTCAGACAATGGTTCCTTATAGGCTGTTAATATTATTTGATTGAAACAAATACAGAATTTATACTTAATAATTAACAGGATAATATTAAAATTAAATCTTTGTACTTTACAACATGACTATTTCTCTTTTTCAAAATATAATAATGACTTATTCTAAAGTTTAGATTGAAAAATAAAAGACCAGTAACAAAAAACAGAAGATTAATAAAGAAAGCAAAATAAAAGCATATGACTGACACTACTGAACTTCAAGTCTTACTATAAAGCTGCATGAGGCTGCAGTGATCAAGATATGATGATATTACCAAAAATATACACAATTAATGAAGCAAAATAGAGAGCTCAGAAATAGATTTATATAAATAAAAACAGCTGATCTTTGAGATAGAGGGTGAAAGTGAAACTGAAGTCGCTCAGTCATGTCCGACTCTGCGACCGGGTAGACTGTAGCCTACCAGGCTCCTTCGTCCATGGGATTCTCCAGGCAAAAATACTGGAGTGGGTTGCCATTTCCTTCTCCAGGGGATCTTCCTGATGCAAGGATCGAATCCAGGTCTCCTGCATTGCAGGCAGACACTTTAACCTCTGAGCCACCAGGGAAGCTTTTCAACATAGGGGCATAGGCAATTAAATGGAGAAAGGATCTTCTTTTTAATAAATGACTGGAACAACTGGACATCCATATGCAAAAATAAATGTCTTACATATTTCACAGGATTAGCTCAAAATGTATTATAAAAATCAAGGCAAATGCAAAATGTGAATCTCCTAGGATATAAAATGAGATAGCATTTAGGTGGCCTTGAGTTAGCTGATGATTTTTTTTTTTTTGGCTGTACTGGGTTTTCCTTGATGTATGGGCTTTTCTCTAACTGGAACAACTGGACATCCATATGCAAAAATAAATGTCTTACATATTTCACAGGATTAGCTCAAAATGTATTATAAAAATCAAGGCAAATGCAAAATGTGAATCTCCTAGGATATAAAATGAGATAGCATTTAGGTGGCCTTGAGTTAGCTGATGATTTTTTTTTTTTTGGCTGTACTGGGTTTTCCTTGATGTATGGGCTTTTCTCTAGTTGTGGTGAGTGAGAGCTACTCTCTAGTTGCAGCACATGGGCTTCCTACTGCAGTGGCTTCTCTTGTTGTGGAGCACAGGTTCCTGGGTGCCTGGGCTTCCACAGTTGCAGAATGTGGGCCCAGTGGTTGTGGCGCCTGGGACCCCAGAACCAGGCTTAATAGTTATGGTACATGGGCTTAGTTGCCCTGTGACATGTGGGATCTTCCCAGAATAGGGATCGAACCGGTGTCTCCTGCATGGGCAGGGGCATTTGTTACCACTGAGCCACCAGGATCACCCTGCTGATGATTTTTTATTAATAGATTTAGTACCAAAAGCACTGTCCAAGTGGGAAAAAATAATTTGATCTTAATTAGTACTAAAATATTACTTTGCAACAGGCTTTCTTAAAAGAATTAAAAGATAAGTCACAGACTTGGAGAAAACACTTGGAAATATGTGTGTGTGTGTGTGTGTGTGTGTGTGTGTTTGTGTGTGTGATAGGATTGTATCTAAAATATATAAAGAGTCCTTATAACAATAATAAGAAAACAAACAACCCAGTTAAAATGTGGGTAAAAGCTACTAAAAGAAACCGTATCAAAGAAGATTATATGCGAGAAATAAGCATATTAAAATGATGTTCAATATCACATTTCATTAGGTAATAGCATATTAAAATAACAATGTGGTGACATTGTAAACTTACTAGAATGTCTTTACTCCAATACCAAATGCTAGTGAGAATATGAAGCAAAGGTAAACATTCTCTTTGGAAGATAGTCTGGCAGTTTCTTACAAAACTAAACATGTTTTTACCATACAGTACATTAATTGCGTTTTTAGTATTTTCCAAAGGAACTGAAAATGTATGTCCACAAGAAGAATGTTTATAGAAGCTTTATTCATCTTTATTCATAATTGCAAAACTTGGAAACAATCAAGATGTACTTCAGTCACTGAATTGATAAACAAATGTGATATACATCCATACAATGGAAAGCTATTCAGAACTAAAAGGAAATGAATTATCAAGTCATTAAAAAGAGCATAGGGGAAATTTAAATGTGTAGGACTAAGTGAAAGAATCCCATATGAAAAAGATGCATTCTGTGATTTGAACTATCTCACATTCTGGAAAACACAAAACTATAGAGTCAGGGAAAAAATAAGAATTAGTGATTGCCAAGGGTTTGGGAGAAGGAGAAAGCACTGGGAATTTTTTGGACAGTAAAACTATTCGGCATGATATTTAAATGGTGGGTGTGTCCTCATAGGTTTATCCATACCTTTAGAATGTACAACACAGAGTGAACCCTAATGAAAACTATGACCACTAGTTAGTAATAATTTATCATATAATGTAACACTTGCTCCTCTATTGTAAGATATGTTCCACATTGAGGAATCAATGTTAAAAATAGGGGAAACTGAGGGAGAGGTGGAGTAAGGGAGTATATATGAACTCTTTGTACTTTTCACTCATTTTTCCATAAACTTAAAATTGCTCTAAAGTAATTAAGAAAATATTACTCAGTGTTAGAAACTTAAAATTTACCATGCCTCAAAAGACCTGACTAAAGTGAGATATGGGATTTTTTCTTAATTAAAAACATATTTTGATAAAAAGCAAATTTTTAAGGCATTGTTAGTCTTAGTTAAGTTGAATTAATGAAGATTTATCTTGCTCTGGGCAAACAAAATATACCTTTATTTCTAGGATAAGATTCACACTGGATATGATCCATCCAAATAATGCCAGTAAAAGTAACTTCTAAAAATGTTCTTGCTTTATCTATGCTTTTATTTAAAACTAACTTCTTTGCATTTAAAGTTCACCATTTTTATTCCAGTTCTTTGGAAATCCAAGGTGTTAGTTTACTCTGGTTTATATTTTTGAATTCTGGTCCAAGTAGGCTCTCTACCAGCTTCAGTATTTTGGTGGATTGAATGTTTTTTGACCTGAGGATCATGTTGATGTGGTTTTATTTCTCTACAGACAAATATGTAGCACAATTATAATGCCTTTAGAGCAGAAAGTAAACAATGTATATCTAGTTCACTGCTTTTATTGTTTGAAAATATAGCTCAGCTGGCTTTGAACTCATTAATTTTCTGTGCCTCTTCAGTGAAATGGTGTCTCATATAACACCTGAACAAGAGTGAATTATTTTACTTCAGAAGATGCAGGGAAAGAGTTATGCACTATTGAACTTTTAATATAAACCAACTGCTCCTTGAAATGCTTAATGATTACAGAGAAGACCTATAGGGAGCTTCCAGACTCAATCTCTCCTAGAAGAATAAATAAAAAAGACAGGTAATTAAAAGCAAATTCAGTTCGTGCTTTCACTGTTCAGTATGTGTGCTTACTAAGGGTTAGCAGCTCAGAAGTAGGAATGCAGAATACTAAACTGATGGTAGACTTCGCTACAAGAAATCTATGCTTTTCACTGTGAAAATCAGCAATGGAAAGTCTCCAACTTTAACTGACAGTCCAATACCAATTTTTTAATAGATGTGAATTAAAATGATGTGGAACTGTGTGACAGAGAGTATGTTTGTATGTTAAGTTGCTTTTTATTTGCAAAACATAAGCCATATATATTTGTGTACACATATATGGGAAATATCTAGTAAACATTATATATATAATGTTATATATTTCCTAGGGGCAAATTTCAAAGATTAGCTTTCTTCTTTTTCATTTTTTTCCTGTAATTATATCTACTGGGAATTTAAAATTTAAACTTGCAGACTATAAATGGAAAACTGAACTAGAAGCTTTATTTGTTATTCTTCATTCCAGTCTGGAAGCTTGAGAAAGTAAACATTTTGCTTTCTGAAAATATTTATATAGCAAAATGTTCTTTGTATTACCTGTCAGAATTTCACATTCCAGTAGTTTAATAAAACAGCTGATTTATTTCTAATTATGCAAATCCCTTTCCACATACTGTAGTTTTGATAAATATATACAGCAGGTTGTAACACATGATTTTTTTTTAATTGAACAGATGCTAAGATCACAAAACTTGCCAATACTAAAATATTTGGGAAAAACATGGACTATGCTAACTGAGTCTGCAACAGACTGTTCCAAAGCTGAAAGGCCCATGTATAACAAAATGTTTAAGAATATAAGAACATATTTAAGAAGATAAAGTTTGATGTATTCTGAGATTTCCTTCCTAGACAATACCTCTGAGAATGTTGTTATGCAAATTCAATTTTAAGTGAGGAGTAAATAAATGTAACAACTATACTATAATGATTCAGGAATGGCACAAGCTGTGAAGAGGAGAATTGAGTTATAAAAAGTGAAAAGAAAACTTTACAGCATTTACAAATCTACTTGCTGGTAGAAACAGCTTCTATTTTTATTTTCCTTTTGCCATTTTCAGATGGTAATGCCTTTTGAATATTGTGAATATTTGGCAGATAGTAAAACAAATAAAATTTAACACAGGACCGTATTCTAACTACATAAGGAAATGATCTATGCTTTAATTTAGTTTTCACTACTCATTGTTCACATATGTGCAGACTTGGAGGCTGCGTTTTCTCAGTATAAATATTTGGAGACAGTAGTATCAAACCAGACTGCACTACCACCTGAAAATCATTTTAAGCCCCCAACTCTGCTTGATTTTCTATTCCAAATAACTTTCCAATCACATTAAATGCTATCTAATCCTCTCACTTTCAGATGATCATTCTTCTCATTTCAGAGACAAAATAAAATGCATTAGATAAAAACTAGATCAAATTCCTCTAAAAAACAAAAAAGAGTAGGAGAAGGAAAGAAGGGGAAGGGAAGAAGAGAGATGGAGAAAAGGAAAGAGAAAAAAAAAAAGCAAAAGAAAACGTAAATGGTTAACAGTTTCTCCTACAATCAAAATCTAATTTCCTCATCTCTGCCAGGTGCTATGCTCTTCTCTCTTTCTAGGTATTTCTTTAACCACAGGTTCTCATCTTTACCTACTTCTCTTCTGGATTTATCCATAAGTATTTGAAAATATGCTGTAGTGTTAAGCAGTAAATAAACTCTGTCCCCCCTCTAGGTAAGTACCTCCCCCTCCCCAAATTCCTCACCTCAGGCACGTTATGGTAACCTACCAATACTCCTTTCTTCATTTTATGGCTATAAAAGCACATTATAATTTACTATACTGGCCATGTCTCCCGAACTTCAGTTTGTATTTCTTATATGTCTCTCCCAAGTCTTCATCTTTCCTAATGATACAAATTTCTTCTTGGCTGTCTCACTGACCTCCATGGCTTCAATTTTCATCCATCTTTTAACTCTTCCCAAACCTACCTTTGCATCATATTTTCTCCTAGACTTTGTAATGGAATATTGAACAAAACAGTAGACACAATTGCTTGGATATAAGACAGGAAACTCACACTCAACATATTCACAACTGAAATCTGCAACTTTCTTCCCCAGGCCCATTTTCCTCTGCCTCCTAGCTTAATACAGAGTCTTGCAAAAATCTGCCCTGCTATTATTGCTGATAGAATACCCAGTCACTGATTTAAGAAAAACAAACAAACATATAATATTTGATCAGTGTGATACTCTCTCTTTCCTAGTGGTCTATCAATTTAATTACTTAATTATTATCATTTTTAATTATCTCATTTTGGCTAAAATGAAAGAAACTTTCATTAGTCTTGTGGTGGAATAAACATAACTTTCCCATGTTAGTAGAGCTAATGTTTAGTTGACCTGCCATCTTTTCTCTTTAAATCTTACACCAATAATGGAATACTTCAGATTTTTTTTTGTAAAGAAACTCTCATAGCAGTACAAATCATGCTGTTTATATGTATAATCCCACTCATTATTCTATAAACAAATAAATGTATTTTAGTTTTGATTATGCATCACTTCATACACATGTAACTTGCATGTAAATATGAACTAAATAACATTAATATCCATGAATCCACCCTAAAACTATTATCTGCAAAACTGTTTTATCATCTGTGAAATATCTGTTCTTTTGCCTAATCTTATATTGGCTATTTGTATTCCTTCACTTATCAGTTTATTACATTGGTTCTAAATGCTACATTTTCATGAATTATTTTCATGGCTTATTATTTCTTCCAGTTTTTTCCTTGCCTTCTAACTTTTTACAAGATGTTTCTAGTAAACATAACTTATTCACTGAATATTAATATTGTTTTAAATTATTTTTGTTCTATAGTAAAAAAGCAAAAAATATCTATCATCTCTCAATCAATTCTAGCTGATTATTTTCCTTAACTTCTGACTCCTCTTGTATTAAAGGTATATTTGTGATGATAATGTGTGACAAGACTGACTTGTGTTCTGTAAAAGTCTAGTTAGTTGATTAAAGCAAATTTCTATTTATTATGTTCCATTATTTTTTGTAAGGGTCTTGATGTCCCATAACAATTGAAAAGGGAATCAAATGTGGGATACAGCATCAAAGAAAAGCTGGGAAATAGATAAGTAACCCCCTCAAAAAAAATGTGAAAGAATGATTAATAGAAACACTTCTGTATTCTTGGTTATAGAAAGATCAGAACAGTGATGTGAACTAGTAAACAACTTCTTTTTATATTTGGTAGGGATTAAATACTCTGTACTTGGATGACCCTTTGTGGTGAATTTGCACAGACACATACATGTAAAACTTTATTACACTTTATTGAATTTTGATTTAACAGCAGTAGCCTCCATGGGCTTCCCTGGTGGCTCAGATGGTAAAGAATCTGCCTGCAATGTGGGAGACCTGGGTTTGATCCCTGGGTTGGGAAGATGCTCTGGAGAAAGGCATGGCAAACTACACCAGTATGCTTACCTGGATAATCCCATGGACAGATGAGCCTGGTGAACTACAGTCTATGGAGTCAAAAAGAGGCAGATACGACTGAGAAACTAACACAAACACATACACACATTGTTTTGAGTATTTAAAACAATACTCAACTGAGCAACTAAGCACAATCACCATATATCTTGCAATTTATCTTATCTGATTTATAATAAGAACCTAAATAAGACATTATATTTTGCATCAGACATGCTAAGGTATATTCCCTGAAATAAGATGTAATCACCATTGCTGTATTAACAATATAATTATATAAATTATTCAATCAGATTTATAGAAGAGATTGCACTAAAGAATACTAGTGGTACTGATTCTCCTCTAAGTTATGATATCCTTCAAAATTTCCAACAAGCGAACTTGCTATCTCAAAGTGAACAATTACAAAAATTAATAAAGCATTTCCTCAAAAGCAATCATGAATACATATTATTCATTGATTTTTGCCATACTTCAACTCTTTGAAGTCTGTTTTAATGCATTTCAGGAGGAAAATCACATAATCTCTCCAATTGTGAAGAGTCCTACAATTTTTCATCAATACCCATGCCTGGAGTGAGTAATTATTTCCTCTCCATATATGCTTTGTTTCAAATATAAAATATAGCTACTATTTTTGGCTTCACTTTCATAAACATAGATGGAAAGACTATAAGAAATATTGTTTGGAGTTTTTCACTAAGTATATTTTGCATGTGTCTGAATAAACTTGAGAAAAATTATCACAAAATTATGTATCTATATGACAAAAATAATTCCCAAAATTAAAATTAAGATGATGCCCAGTATATTGTTAATGTACTTATGAGACTATTTGAACTTTGCATATTCCTCATTTGATGAGGCCACAGTTATTTGATTAGTTTTTTAAAATGTATTTGAACTTATCATTTTGATTGGCCCAGATGGTAAAGAATCTGCCTGTGATGCAGGAGACCTGGGTTCAATCATGCCCTGCTATTATTGCTGATAGAATACCCAGTCACTGATTTAAGAAAAACAAACAAACATATAATATTTGATCAGTGTGATACTCTCTCTTTCCTAGTGGTCTATCAATTTAATTACTTAATTATTATCATTTTTAATTATCTCATTTTGGCTAAAATGAAAGAAACTTTCATTAGTCTTGTGGTGGAATAAACATAACTTTCCCATGTTAGTAGAGCTAATGTTTAGTTGACCTGCCATCTTTTCTCTTTAAATCTTACACCAATAATGGAATACTTCAGATTTTTTTTTGTAAAGAAACTCTCATAGCAGTACAAATCATGCTGTTTATATGTATAATCCCACTCATTATTCTATAAACAAATAAATGTATTTTAGTTTTGATTATGCATCACTTCATACACATGTAACTTGCATGTAAATATGAACTAAATAACATTAATATCCATGAATCCACCCTAAAACTATTATCTGCAAAACTGTTTTATCATCTGTGAAATATCTGTTCTTTTGCCTAATCTTATATTGGCTATTTGTATTCCTTCACTTATCAGTTTATTACATTGGTTCTAAATGCTACATTTTCATGAATTATTTTCATGGCTTATTATTTCTTCCAGTTTTTTCCTTGCCTTCTAACTTTTTACAAGATGTTTCTAGTAAACATAACTTATTCACTGAATATTAATATTGTTTTAAATTATTTTTGTTCTATAGTAAAAAAGCAAAAAATATCTATCATCTCTCAATCAATTCTAGCTGATTATTTTCCTTAACTTCTGACTCCTCTTGTATTAAAGGTATATTTGTGATGATAATGTGTGACAAGACTGACTTGTGTTCTGTAAAAGTCTAGTTAGTTGATTAAAGCAAATTTCTATTTATTATGTTCCATTATTTTTTGTAAGGGTCTTGATGTCCCATAACAATTGAAAAGGGAATCAAATGTGGGATACAGCATCAAAGAAAAGCTGGGAAATAGATAAGTAACCCCCTCAAAAAAAATGTGAAAGAATGATTAATAGAAACACTTCTGTATTCTTGGTTATAGAAAGATCAGAACAGTGATGTGAACTAGTAAACAACTTCTTTTTATATTTGGTAGGGATTAAATACTCTGTACTTGGATGACCCTTTGTGGTGAATTTGCACAGAATTATTATGTTCCATTATTTTTTGTAAGGGTCTTGATGTCCCATAACAATTGAAAAGGGAATCAAATGTGGGATACAGCATCAAAGAAAAGCTGGGAAATAGATAAGTAACCCCCTCAAAAAAAATGTGAAAGAATGATTAATAGAAACACTTCTGTATTCTTGGTTATAGAAAGATCAGAACAGTGATGTGAACTAGTAAACAACTTCTTTTTATATTTGGTAGGGATTAAATACTCTGTACTTGGATGACCCTTTGTGGTGAATTTGCACAGACACATAGATGTAAAACTTTATTACACTTTATTGAATTTTGATTTAACAGCAGTAGCCTCCATGGGCTTCCCTGGTGGCTCAGATGGTAAAGAATCTGCCTGCAATGTGGGAGACCTGGGTTTGATCCCTGGGTTGGGAAGATGCTCTGGAGAAAGGCATGGCAAACTACACCAGTATGCTTACCTGGATAATCCCATGGACAGATGAGCCTGGTGAACTACAGTCTATGGAGTCAAAAAGAGGCAGATACGACTGAGAAACTAACACAAACACATACACACATTGTTTTGAGTATTTAAAACAATACTCAACTGAGCAACTAAGCACAATCACCATATATCTTGCAATTTATCTTATCTGATTTATAATAAGAACCTAAATAAGACATTATATTTTGCATCAGACATGCTAAGGTATATTCCCTGAAATAAGATGTAATCACCATTGCTGTATTAACAATATAATTATATAAATTATTCAATCAGATTTATAGAAGAGATTGCACTAAAGAATACTAGTGGTACTGATTCTCCTCTAAGTTATGATATCCTTCAAAATTTCCAACAAGCGAACTTGCTATCTCAAAGTGAACAATTACAAAAATTAATAAAGCATTTCCTCAAAAGCAATCATGAATACATATTATTCATTGATTTTTGCCATACTTCAACTCTTTGAAGTCTGTTTTAATGCATTTCAGGAGGAAAATCACATAATCTCTCCAATTGTGAAGAGTCCTACAATTTTTCATCAATACCCATGCCTGGAGTGAGTAATTATTTCCTCTCCATATATGCTTTGTTTCAAATATAAAATATAGCTACTATTTTTGGCTTCACTTTCATAAACATAGATGGAAAGACTATAAGAAATATTGTTTGGAGTTTTTCACTAAGTATATTTTGCATGTGTCTGAATAAACTTGAGAAAAATTATCACAAAATTATGTATCTATATGACAAAAATAATTCCCAAAATTAAAATTAAGATGATGCCCAGTATATTGTTAATGTACTTATGAGACTATTTGAACTTTGCATATTCCTCATTTGATGAGGCCACAGTTATTTGATTAGTTTTTTAAAATGTATTTGAACTTATCATTTTGATTGGCCCAGATGGTAAAGAATCTGCCTGTGATGCAGGAGACCTGGGTTCAATCACTGGTCAGGAAGATTCCCTAGAGAAAGGCATGGCAACCCACTTCAGTATGCTTGCCTGGAGAAACCCATGGACAGAGGAGCCTAGCGGACTATAGTCCATGGAGTCACAAAGAGTCAGACATGACTGAGCAACTAACACAAACACACACAGCAAACACACACATATTGTTTTGAGTATTTAGACTTCACTATTTAATTTTTATGCATTAATAAATTTTTGTGTATTAAAAATTGAGTTGTGTGAATAATAAAACTAATAACATATTTCATCTTTATTAGTAATTTGATATAAGTTGTTAAAATGTCTTCGATAAATGTGTTGCTCTCTGTGCTTAGTTGCTCAGTCATGTCCGACTCTCTGTGACCTCATAGACTGTAGCCTGCCAGGTTTATCTGTCTATAGGGATTCTCCAGGCAAGACTACTAGAATGGGTTACCATGCCCTCCTCAAGGGGAGCTTTCCAATCCTGGGATCAAACCCAGGTCTCCCACATTGCAGGTGGAGTTTTTACCATCTGAGCCACCAAGGAAGCCCAAGAAAGAATACTAGAGTGGTAACCTATCCCTTTTCCAGGGGATCTTCCCAATGTGGGAATTGAACCAGGGTCTCTAGTATTGCAGATGGATTCTTTACCAGCTGAGCTACCAGGGAAATCCCAATGTGTATTTTTCCTTAGTAAAAGAACAATAAAAATCATTTAGCGCTTATTCCAAGGACTCTTCTATAGCTTTAACCTATGAAAATCCATTTAATTCTGACAAGAAATGTCTAAGATAGGTAGTATTATTTTCCTGCTTTATAGACTAGAAGCTGAAACAGACAGCTAAATGATTTGCATTTAGGTGATTTAACTCGCACAGGGAGACTTGGAGCAGTCCACTTCAATACCTAAACTATAATCTCTTCAGTATAGCAAAAGGTTTTACATTGATTTCTGTAAACAAACAAACAAACATGACATGACCATTGTATAGTTTCTTCCCTTTCTTTTTGTAATTATTTTAAATTCAAAGGTAATTTGTTGGATAAGTTAATTTGATACTTTTATTATAAATGGGCACTTCTAAATTAATAATTCCTCAAAATAGAAAACCTTCTATGCAAACATAGCCTGTATATCATGAACTATTTATTTACCCGCTATTTTCTCCAACAGTGTTTGTCACATAAACTGCAAATAAATCCCCTGTGCCATGATAGATATGTTTGACAGTCTCAAAGAAAGTAAATGTGTTTCTAACAGTGAGAACACAGGAGAGGTATGAGCATATTCTCTTCTAAGTACCAAGTATAAAAGATAAACACTTCTAACTACGGTGGATCTGTATTATTTAGATTGAAATTAAGAAGAATGTTCTAACAATGAATTCCCAAATCTGACTGAAGATTTTAGAAAATAAAGATAATAGATATTGACACTATTTAGTTCAGTTCAGTTGCTCAGTCATGTCCAACTCTTTGCAGCCCCATGGGCTGCAGCACACCAGGCTTCCCTGTTCATCACCAACTCCTGGAGCTTGCTCAAACTCATCCATCGAGTCGGTGATGCCATCCAACCATCTTATCCCTGTCGTTCCCTTCTCCTTTGGCGTTCAATCTTTCCCAACAAAAGGGTCTTTTCCAATGAGTCATTTCTTCTCATCAGGTCCCCAAAGGATTGAGTTTCAATCAGTCCTCCCAATCAACATTCAAAATGATTTCCTTTAGGATTAACTGGTTTGATGTCTTTGCAGTTCAAGGGACTTTGAAGAGTCTTCTCCAATACCACGATTCAAAGGCATCAATTCTTTGGTGCTCAGCTTTCTTAATGGTCCAACTCTCACATCCATACATGACTACTGAAAAAAAATCATAGCTTTGCCTAGACGGACCTTTGTTGGCAAAGTAAGTCTCTGTTTTTTAATATGCTAAGCTGGTCATAACTTTTCTTCCAAGGAGCAAGCATCTTTTAATTTCATGGCTGCAATCATCATCTGTAGTGATTTTGGAGCCCCAAAATAAAGTTTGTCACTGTTTCCACTGTTTCCCCATCTATTTGCCATTTTACTGTTAGTGAAATAAAAAATAAGGCCAAGTATTGTTAAAAATGAATTATTTTTTTTAAAATCAGATATTTCAGATGTAGTCCCTAGACCTGCTAACACATTTAAAATATCTGAATTTGTTGAAACTATATTGATAAGATTTGAAGATTTCAGATATACCAGATATGCTATAAACATATATTAAAATTTTTGTCCTGTTTTAAAAAATTCCTAAAATTTTCCTGTTCTGTTTTTATTCCACTAACAGTACTTTATTCCTCTTAGATTATGTTAACATCTCATTTGCTTCCTTCCCCCCCCCCAAATCTGAATATTTTATGTTAAAAATTACTCTCTAAA
>SJYC01081709.1:0-15655 GCA_006408675.1 Madoqua kirkii | reverse complement strand
ACTTTTAACCAAAAGAGCTAAAAAAATAGACATGACTCAAATAACTAAAACTAAAAACAAAAGTGGCATCATTATGAACTTTGGTGTAGAATAAGCAAAGATTATAAGGAGATGTTATGGTTAATTACATATCAACAAATTAAATAACCTTGAACAAATAGATAGGTTACTAGAAACATACATGCAAATTACCAAGACTGGACAAGGAAGAAATAGAAAGCATGCATAGAGGTATAATTAGTATGGAGACTGAATCAGAATCAAAAACGTCCTAACAAGCAAAACCCCAGGAATAAGTGACTTCACTGGATTCTACTCAACATTTAAAGAATAATTAATGCCAATCCTTCTCATTGTTTTGCCCAAAAGTAAATAAATAAATTGAAGAAGAGAGAATAGTTCCAAATGCATTTTATGAGGTCCGTGTTATTTCCCAGTTACTAAGCCAGAAAAAGACACTACAAAAAAGAGACCTACAGACCAGTGTTCTTGGTAAACAGAAATGCAAAAAATACTTAATAAAATACTAGCAAACTGAATTCAACACCACCACCAACAAAACACCATGACCAAGTGGAAAGTGGGAATAAATAACTTTTAATTGAAACGTTTCATCCATTTTTTTATCTATTGAGCACTTATTTACTGAACACAGACTGGGTTCTGTGGTAAATTCTAATACATAGATGGCCGTGACAAGTGCATTCTATACTTTACTTGATCTTATAGATGAAATGAAATCAAGGAAAACAAGAAAAGATAAAGTGACAAATCCTAAAATCAAGAACAGATATAAAAACTGAGTCCCAGAATCCACAAGAAAATAATGGAGGAAATATATAGTACAGAGATCATCAATTTAACGGAAGGGTAGAAAGAACGAAAACTAAGAGTGTAATACCCAGAGATCAGAAGCGCCTCAAGTCCCTAGAATGAGCCTGTACCTGCCACTGTGCTGTTAACGTTGATTTGGGAACTACTGAACAGAGGCTGCCTCTTCTGTCACTGAAACCACTGAAAAAAGAGATGGTTCCTGCTGGGTCACTGGAGTCTGGAGTCATTCCCTGCTACATATCAGAAAGAGCCAGCGGCTACCAGCATCTCTGATCTGCCTGAACCTCTTCTGATTTTGAAGTACCTCTGACAAACAAAAATTAATATCAAAACCATAAGTGAAGAATCTAGGAAAAGTTTGCAAACTGACAAAATCTTTTCAGTTTGCAAACTGACATCCTTTGACATATATACTGGAGAAATGTAAGTATAGAGCTGAGGGATACAGGAAAATTATCAGTATGAAACCGGTTCTCTAGATTAAGACTTAAAGTCCAAGTCCTGGGTTCAATTCCTGGGTTGGGAAGATTGGTGGAGAAGGGAATGGTAACCCACTCCAATATTCTGGCCTGGAGAATCCCATGGAAAAGTTGTGTAGTTTGCCAAGCCTTTTACTAGAGGAAAAGCTTCATCCTAAACCAATAATTAGATAACTGCACAAGTTTTGGTGAAAAAGGAGATGGTAAGAATTGTACTTAATTGCAAAATGAAGAATAAAACAAGGATGGGGCTATAGGTAAAGGAATACTGTGTAAATATTTTCTGTTCTAACAAATTAGAAATCTGCAATTAAATACATGGGATAGAGAAATTGGAAGTGGAATGAAATCACTGGTACAAGGTGGTATAAATAATAACAGGAATTCAAAGTATATCATTTAAAATATACAAACCAGATAGTACAAGATTATATATTTTAAAATGAGAGAAATATAGAAGAATATAAACAGAATTATTGATATATTGTGCTGTATATATACATGCTCAGTATCCAACTCTGTGTTCTCATGAATTGTAGCCTTCCAGGCTCCTCTGTCCACAAGATTTCGCAGACAAGAATACTACAGTGGGTTGCCATTTCATCCTCCAGGGGACTGCCCTTGATATAAATACTAGAATAAAATTAACTTCTATCTGAAAATATTAAAAGATGCTCACACTCCATGGAAGAAAAGTTATGACCAACGTAGACAGCATAGTTGAAAGCAGAGACATTACTTTGCTGACTAAGGTCCGTCTAGTCAAGGCTATGGTTTTTCCAGTGGTCATGTATGGAATGTGAGAGTTGGACTATGAAGAAGGCTGAGCACCAAAGAATTGATTCTTTAGAACTGTGGTGTTGGAGAAGACTCTTGAGAGTCCCTTGGACTGCAAGGAGATCCAATCAGTCCATTCTGAAGGAGATCAGCCCTGGGATTTCTTTGGAAGGAATAATGCTAAAGCTGAAACTCCAGTACTTTGGCCACCTCATGCGAGGAGTTGACTCATTAGAAAAGACTCTGATGCTGGGAGGGATTGGGAGCAAGAGGAGACAGAGGATGAGATGGCTGGATGGCATCACTGACTCGATGGATGTGAATCTGAGTGAACTCCAGGAGTTGGTGATGATGGACAAGGAGGCCTGGCGTGCTGCGATTCATGGGGTTGCAAAGAGTCAGACACGAATAAGTGACTGAACTGAACTGAAAAATATTAAAATCATATAATATAAAAACTTATGGAACATTTAATGGGCAATACTCTATTGAAAATAATTCAGATTTAAAGGTAATATTTCATAGTGATTTTGTGTTTTGTTAGCTGGGTGACCTCGTAACCATTTGATAAAATAAGTGAAACACATGAACTATTTTCTGTTTTCATTCTGTTATCTTTAAACACTCCTTTCTCTATTCTCAAGGTTATCCCCACAGTTCCCTTAATATAAATCAGTTGAATTAGGGTGTTTAAATATATATTTGGGCAATGAAAGTAAAGAATCGGAGTATACTTGACATTTCTGTACAGAATAGCATATGACTGAACTTGAATTAAAATGCAACATCTAAAAAGTATAACTTCAAAATAGGTGTGAAAATATTCATTCATCTATATCTAAACACCGAGGATCACAAAATACCTCAGCAAGATTTTCATTTTGTAAATATGTAAAGATCAATTGATGGAAATAAAAAGAAATGAATCCCTTCCCAGAGATATTTACTGAACATGAAAGATAATTTTTGCTGTTAACCGCTATTAAAGTTTATTAGAATTTCTTCGAAGACATTTCTGCTGCTGCTGATGCTAAGTCACTTCAATTGTGTCCGACTTTGTGCCACCCCAGACACAGCAGCCCACCAGGCTCCCCCGTCCCTGGGATTCTCCAAGCAAGAACACTGGAGTGGTTTGCTATTTCCTTCTCCAATGCGACTCTGTGGACTGTAGCCTACCAGGCTTTTCCATCCATTGGATTTTCCAGGCAAGAATACTGGAGTGGGTTGCCACTGCCTTCTCCACAAAGACATTTCTACTCTTCCTTAATTTATATATGTTCCCTAACGGTCCCTTGAATACTAAAAATAAAACGTTTTTCAAGGGCTTCACCCAAACAATCACATATTGGAAGAAGAAATCTAATGTGGCATATCAACTTATTGAATAACTATTTGGTATCAATATTTATACTCATTTAATGTTTCAGTGTCCACTGGTCAAAAATCTATTTTATCATATATAAAAATATTCTCAGTTGCATAAAATGATAACTATCATATCATAGCTTTATATAGATTGCCTATGTGAATATATTAGTTTAGAATACAGAATATTCAACATGCATATATAATGAATCTAAAAATAATTTAAGCCAATGCTGTTGAGATTTAATCAGATAAATAATCCATTAATGTAAGTCAAGATGGCTCACAGATGACTGAGATGAGTGTTAAACCTAATAAGCCCCCATTCTTTTGTCCAACCCAGTATTTCACATATGCCCTTGGACAGTCTTCGAGAGTTTTAGCTAAAAGTCTACCTTTTTCCAGTAGAAAAATCAGACACTGATGAAATAAAATCCATTCAATGTTATGCAGCTATTTTGAGTCAGGGTCATACGTATTAACATTTTATTTTTGTGTGGAAATCTGTTACTTATAAAATACCTTCATATCATTAAACCTGGGCCTCCCAACAAGTCTGTTCAGTATCTAGAACTTTTGAGAAACTTTTCAAAGTCAAAGACTCAATGATTTAGAAAGGTCAAATAACTTGGAATAAGTGGCCTGACAACATATCAAAGTACCAGAACTTAAACACTGGTATTCAAGTGCAACGTTCTAGTCTTTAAGAATCATTCTGATGTCTTGAAACAAAAAGGACATTAAATTAAGTTTTCTGTTAGACAAATGCAGATTCTGTTTAAAAATGACCTTGAGAAGAAGTTATGTCAATAATGGCACAGGAGTTGCGCTGGTGTCAATCTTCAGATTGACACAGATAATTCCATGGGTTATATGGTAATGGGAGGAAATGGCAACCCATTCCAGTATTCTTGCCTAGCAAATCCCACGGACAAAGTCTGAGCCTGGTGAGTTATAATTGATGAGGTTGCAAAGAGTCAAACATGACTTAGCAACTGAGCACTATTCAGTTCAGTTCAGTCGCTCAGTCGTTTCTGACTCTTCACGACTCCATGAGCCGCAACACACCAGGCCTCTCTGTCCATCCCCAACTCCCAGAGTTCACCCAAACCCATGTCCATTGAGTCGGTGATGCTATCCAACCATCTCATCCTCTGCCATCCCCTTCTCCTCCTGCCCTCAATCTTTCCCAGCATCAAGGTATTTTCCAATGAGATGGCTCTTTGCATCAGGTGGCCAAAGTATTGGAGTTTCAGCTTCAGTATCAGTCCTTCCAATTAATAACAAGACTGATTTCCTTTAGTAATTAACATAAAAATAACAATTATTCAAGTAAATAGTTCATTATTCATTTCCTTTTCCCACTGAACAGATTGTCTGTGGTCCCCTGCCTTCCAAGCAGTAGTCTTTTTTAAAAAAATTATACATTTTTAATTGGAGGATAATTACTTGACAATATTGTATTGGTTTCTGCCATGCATCAATATGAATCACCCATAGTTATACATATGTCCCCTCTCTTTTGAACCTCCTTCCTACCTCCCACCCAATCCCATCCCTCTAGGTTATCACAGAGCATCAGATTTGATCTCCAAGCATCATGCAGCCAATTCCCACTGGCTATCTCTTTTACATATTTTTATATATACGTCTCAATGCTATTCTCTTTTTAATTTGTCCCAACCTCTTCCACCACTGTGTTCACAAGTCTGTTCTCTATGTCTGTGTCTTCTTTTCTGCCCTGCAAATAGATTCATACACATATGTGCATATATGTATGTGTGTGTAGATAATATATATATATGTGTGCAATCTAGAAAGATGGTACTGAAGAATTATATATATATATATATATGTGTGTGTGTGTGTGTGTGTTAATATACAGATTTTTTTCTTTATGATTTACTTCACTCTGCATAATAGGCTCTATGATCACCCTCATTAGAACTGACTCAAATATGTTCCTTTTTATGACTGATATTCCATTGCATATATGTACTGCAACTTTATTCATTTATCTGTCAATGGATATCTAGATTGCTTCCATGTCCTAGCTATTGTAAATAGTGCTACAGTGAACACCGGGGCACCGTTGTCCTTTTCAATTATAGTTTCCTCAGGGTATATGTCCAGTAGTGGGATCATTGGGTAATATGGTAATTTTATTCCTAGGTTTTAAAGAATCTCCATGCTGTTCTCCATAATGGCTGTATTGATTTACATTTCCCCAACAGTTCAAGAGGGCTCCCTTTCCTCCACATCTTCTCCAGCATTTATTGTTTGTAAGTTTTTGGATGATGGCCATTCTGACTGGGAGTAGGGTGATAACTCATTGGAGTTTTTATTTGCATTTCTCTAATATTAAGAGATGTTGTGCATTTTTTACGTGTTTATTAGCCATCTGTATCTATTCTTTGGAGAAATGTCTATTTAGGTCTTTTGCCCACTTTTTGATTGGGTTGTTTGTTTTTCTTGTACTGAGCTATTTGAGGGGCTTGTATATTTTTAAGATTAGTCATTTGTCTTGTTTCATTTCCTATTATTTTCTCACATTCTGAAGGTTGTCTTTTCACCTTTATAGTTTCCGTTGCTATACAAAAGCTTTAAAGTTTAATTAAGTCCTGTTTGTTTATTTTTATTTCCGTTACTCTAAGAGGTGGGTCATAGAGGATCTCACTGTCATTTATGTCAAGGAATGTTCTACCTATGTTTTCCTTTAAGAGTTCTATAGTTTCTGGTTTTGTGTTTAGTTCTTCAATCTATTTTGAGTTTTTTGTGTGTGTATGGTTTTAGGAGGGCTTCCCTGGTAGCTTAGCTGGCAAAGAATCCGTCTGCATTGCAGGAGACCCTGGTTTGATTTCTGGGTCAGGAAGATGCCCTAGAAAAGTGATAAATTACTCACTCTAATATTTTTGGGCTTCCCTGATGGCTCATGATCTGAGCCACAGTCAGCTCCTGGTCTTGTTTTTGTTGACTGTATAGAGCTTCTCCATCTTTGGCTGCAAAGAATATAATCAATCTGACTTCGGTGTTGACCATCTGGTGATGTCCATGTGTAGAGTCTTCTCTTGTGTTGTTGGAAGAGGATGTTTGCTATGATCAGTGCATTTACTTGGCAAAACTCTATTAGTGTTTGCCCTGCTTCGTGCCACATTCCAAGGCCAAATTTGCCCGTTACTCCAGGTGTTTTTTGACTTCGTACTTTAGCATTCCAGTCCACTATAATGAAAAGGACATCTTTTTCGGGTGTTAGTTCTAAAAGGTCTTTTAGGTCTTCATAAAACCATTTAACTTCAGCTTCTTCAGCATTACTGGTTGGGACATACACTTGGATAACTGTGATATTGAATGGTTTGCCTTGGAGATGAACAGAGATCATTCTGTCATTTTTGAGTTTGCATCCAAGTACTGCATTTCAGACTGTTTTGTTGACCATGATGTCTACTCCATTTCTTCTGAGGGATTCATGCCTGCAGTACTAGATATAATGATCATCTGAGTTAAATTCACCCATTCCAGTACATTTTAGTTCCCGATTCCTAGAATGTTGATGTTCACCCTTGCCATCTCTTGTTTGACCACGTCCAATTTTCCTTGATTCATGGACCTGATATTCCAGGTTCCTATGCAATATTGCTCTTCACAGCATTGGATCTTACTTCTATTACCAGTCACATGTACAATTGGGTATTGTTTTTGCTTTGGCTCCATCCCTTCATTCTTTCTGGAGTTATTTCTCCACTGATCTCCAGTAACATATTGGGCACCTAAAACCTGGAGAGTTCCTCTTTTGGTATCCTATTATTTTGCCTTTTCATACTGCACATGGGGTTCTCAAGGTAAAAATACTAGAATTCAGATTTAAATTGAAGAAAGTAGGGAAAACTGCTGGACCATTCATGTATGACTGCAATCAAATCCATTATGATTATACAGTGAAAGTGAGAAATAAATTTAAGGGACTAGATCTGATAGACAGAGTGCCTGATTAACTATGGAATGAGGTTTGTGACATTGTACAGGAGAAAGGGATCAAGACCATCCCCATGGAAAAGAAATGCAAAAAAAAAACCAAAATGGCTGTCTGGGGAGGCCTTACAAATAGCTGTGAAAAGAAGAGAAGTGAAAAACAAAGGAGAAAAGGAAAGATTAAGCATCTGAATGCAGAGTTCCAAAGAACAGCAAGAAGAGATAAGAAAGCCTTCTTCAGCAATCAATGCAAAGAAATAGAGGAAAAGAACAGAATGGGAAAGATTAGAGATCTCTTCAAGAAAATTAGAGATACCAAGGGAACATTTCATGCAAAGATAGGCTAGATAAAGGACAGAAATGGTATAAACCTAACAGAAGCAGAAGATATTAAGACGTGGCAAGAATACATAAAGAACTGTTAAAAAAAAAAAAAAAAGATATTCACGACCAAGACAATCATGATGATGTGATCACTAACCTAGAGCCAGACATAATGGAATGTGAAGTCAAGTGGGCCTTAGAAAGCATTACTACGAACAAAGCTAGTGGAGGTGATGGAATTCCGGTGGAGCTGTTTCAGGTCCTGAAAGATGATGCTGTGAAAGTGCTGCACTCAGTATGCCAGCAAATTTGGAAAACTCAGCTGTGGCCACAGGACTCAAAAAGGTCAGTTTTCGTTCCAATTCCAAAGAAAGGCAATGTCAAAGAATGCTCAAACTACTGCACAGTTGCACTCATCTCACATGCTAGTAAATTAATGCTCAAAATTCTCCAAGCCAGGCTTCAGCAATACGTGAACTGTGAACTTCCTGATGTTCAAGCTGGTTTTAGAAAAGGCAGAGGAACCAAGTAACAAATTGCCAACATCTGCTGGATCATCGAAATAGCTAGAGAGTTTCAGAAAATCATCTCTTTCTGCTTTATTGACTATGCCATAGCCTTTGACTGTGTGGATCACAAAAAACTGTGAAAAATTCTGAGAGAGATGGGAATACCAGACCATCTGACCTGCCTCTTGAGAAATCTGTATGCCAGTGAGGAAGCAACAGTTAGAACTGGACATGGAACAACAGACTGGTTCCAAATAGGAAAAAGAGTACGTCAAGGCTTTATAATGTCACCCTGCTTATTTAACATATGCAGAGTACATCATGAGAAACGTTGGACTGGAAGAAACACAAGCTGGAATCAAGATTGCCGGGAGGAATATCAATCACCTCAGATATGCAGATGACACCACCCTTATGGCAGAAAGTGAAGAGAATCTAAAAAGCCTTTTGATGAAAGTGAAAGAGGAGAGCGAAGATGTTGACTTAAAGCTCAACATTCAGAAAATGAAGATCACGGCATCTGGTCCCATCACTTCCTGGGAAATAGATGGGAAAACAGTGGAATCAATGTCAGACTTTATTTTTTTGGACTCGCAAATCACTGCAGATGGTGACTGCATCCATAAAATTAAAAGATGCTTAATCCTTGGAAGAAATTTTATGACCAACCTAGATATATATTCAAAAGCAGAGTCATTACTTTGCCAGCTAAGGTCCGTCTAGTCAAGTCTATGGTTTTTCCAGTGGACATGTATGGATGTGATAGTTGGACTGTGAAGAAGTCTGAGTGCTGAAAAATTGATGCTTTTGAACTGTGGTGTTGGAGAAGACTCTTGAGAGTCCCTTGGACTGCAAGGAGATCCAACCAGTCCATTCTGAAGGAGATCAGCCCTGGGATTTCTTTGGAAGGAATAATGCTAAAGCTGAAACTCTAGTACTTTGGCCACCTTATGGGAAGAGTTGACTCACTGGGAAAGACTCTGATACTGGTAGGAATTGGGAACAGGAGAAGAAGGGGATGACCGAGGATAAGATGACTGGATGGCATCTCTGACTCAATGGATGTGAGTCTGAGTGAACTCCGGGAAATGATGATGGACAGGGAGCACTGGTGTATTGCGATTCATGGGGTCGCAAAGAGTTGGACACGTATGAGCAACTGAACTGAACTGAACTGATGGCTCAGTTGGTAAGGAAACTGCCTGAAATGTGGAAGCCCTGGGTTGGATCCCTGGGTTGGAAAGATCCCCTGTAGGATTGCATGGCAACCCATTACAATATTCTTGCCAGGAGAATCCCCATGGACAGAGGAGCCTTGCAGGTTACAGTCCATGGGGGTGGAAAGAGTTGGCCATGATTGAGCACCTAAGCACAGCACAACATATGGTGTTAGGAAATGTTCTAATTTCATTATTTCTTTTACTCATAGCTGTGCAGTTCTCCCAGCACCATTTATTCAAGGGTAGAGCATTTGACAGCAGTTTAAACATATAAATAAAAGCTATTTTAAATTCCATTTATGATTATTTCAATGTCTGTTTCATATCGAATTGATTTTGGTGATTTGTCTCTACTAATATGTTTTACTTATTTTTCATATATGTATGGTTTTTTGTTTTAAATCAAGCATCTTATGCAGGACAGTAGAGACTGTAATAAATATATTTCTTGCCTTGAAATAGACATGTCATTTCTTCAGCTAGTACTTAATTTCAGGGTTAAGTTAATCCATTTAATACTTGAATTAAATTTGAGATGTGATATTGGATTTGAGATATGATAGCTGTCTTTAGCTGGAGAAGGCAATAGCAACCCACTCCGGTACTTTTGCCTGGAAAATCCCATGGACGCATAGAGTTGGACATAACTGAAGCGACTCAGCAGCAGCAGCAGCAGCTGGCTTCAGCATTACTGTGCTACTCTGCATGCTTAGTAGTTCTGTCATTCCCAACTCTTCGTGACCCATTGGACTGTAACCTGCCAGGCTCTTCTGTCCATGGGATTTTTCAGGCAAGAATACTGGTCATTGTTGTTCAGTTGCTCAGTCATGTCCAACTGTTTGCCAGCACATGGACTACAGCACACCATGCTTCCCTGTCTTTCACTGTCTCCCAGAGTTTGCTCAAACTCATGTCCATTGAGTTCACGATGCCATACAACCATCTCATCCTCTGTCATCCCCTTCCCTTCCTGCCCTCAGTCTTTCCCATCTTCAGGGCCTTTTCCAATATACTTCCCAGTTTCTGTTAAAGAGTTGGATTCTAAATTCACAGAGTGCCTAATTTAAGTTTCAAAACTTCTCCCAGTCATAAAGACATGAGATGTTTATTTTTTCTTTGAATGAAGCTATATAGCTAGCATATATAATCAAGTACTAAGTGACTTTAGGATGAATTATGTATGATAAATAGTGCTTCATGTTCTCTACTTGCAGACTGATTGATTATTATTTACCTTTTATTAAAATGCTTCTTTTTATTTCAAGGTTTATTTATTTTATGTTCTTCCTAAATTTAAATGCAATATAATCTTTTTCCCAACTTTGGTGAGTATGGCTAGATGTCTAACTTTAGTTAGGGAACAGTCATTCACCTACCTATTTTAGACTGCCTTAGATGTAAATTAAGAGGGTGGGCTCTATCTTTTTTATTTAAGATATCCATCAGAAAGATAAGGTTAACTTTAGTTCATTAAAGTGTCTTTATGTTTAATGAAATAAAACACAAACATATTCTCAAGTTTGAAGGGAATCATCTTGAGACATCTTGATTTTGGTTTTACGTTAGTTCCAGCCTGACTTCCAACCCCTCTTCCAATTCTAGAGCTACTAATTATTTTGAAGACGTAATGAGTTGTATCTACTTGACTTTATAAAATAGTGAGTTTCCTTTCTATTTTGCAGCCTCTTAGTGGATTGCCTGTTAGGTACATCACATTCTGGTGTAATCCTCTTTCAATAATACAAATTGTCTTCTTCCTTTCTACCTTTGTGGAAAGGTTTCTGAGTTTGAGGAAGATTTTGTTTTTAATTATTTTCCCCGACAAATTCAGGGCTCATGTCTAGTATTCCCTGCAGGCAATTATCTTTCATCAGCCTTTGGGCAATTGCCCTGTGACCTCAATATTAGAATATGAACGGGAAATATAATAAACTTACAGTTTGTCTGACTTTTCTTGTAATATTAGGAGCATTGTTCTTTATAATCTATGCCCCAGGCCCACCCCTCGTGGACATGGAAAATACTCTGATGGCTTTTAGATTCAATTTGTGGAGAAAGAAAGGAAGGGGAGTTTTGTATTGTTGTTTTAGTTTAAAAAAACAGAAGCTTATTCAGTCTAGTAATGAGATTTTATAATAAAAACCTAGGTATTAAGCAAATGGAAATCTCAGCACCTGGCCAAAGTTCAGACAATACAACCAAGCCCCACAGAAGGAAGGCCTCCTATAGACATTGGCCCCAGGAGGTTTTTAATGATCTCAAGTGATTTAAGGGAGAGGGATTTCTTTGTGGAACCCCAGCATCAGGGATTTATTGACTACCTATTTTCATTTGATTCCATTTCCAACTGTCTCTGTTTTTAACTTCTCCTGTAAAACCACATAGTCTACTGGGTAGCTATTTGGTTGGTTTTTCTTAGTATATTTATTTATTTCAAAAGAAAAAAATTATATATTAACCAGCTTACTCTTATTTTCCAGTGGGTGTTAGTTCTAGAAGGTCTTGTAGGTCTTCATAGGACCATTCAACTTCAGCTTCTTCAGCATTATTGGTTGGGGCATAGACTTGGATTACTGTGAAATTGAATGGTTTGCCTTGGAAACAGAGATCATTCTGTCATTTTCAGATTGCATCTAAGTACTGCATTTTGGACTCTTTTGCTGACTATGATGGCTACTCCATTTCTTCTAAGGGATTCTTGCCCACAGTAGTAGATATAATGGTCATCTGAGTTAATTTCACCAATGCCAGTCCACTTTAGTTCCCTGATTCCTGAAATGTCGACGTTCACTCTTGCCATCTTTTGTTTGACCACTTCCAATTTGCTTTGATGAATCTAACATTCCAGGTTCCTATGCAATATTGCTCTTTATAGCATCAGACCTTGCTTCCATCATCAGTCACATCCACAACTGAGTGTTGCTTTTCCTCTGACTCTGTCTCTTCATTCTTTAAGGAGTTATTTCTCCACTAATCTCCAGTAGCATATTGGGGACCTACTGACCTGGGGAATTCTTTTTCACTGTCCTATCTTTTTGCCTTTTCATACTGTTCATGGGGTTATCAAGGCAAGAATATTGAAGTGATTTGTCATTCCCTTCTCCAGTGGACCACATCTTGTCAGAACTCTCCACTATGACCCATCCATCTTGGGTAGCCCTACACAGCATGGCTCATAGTTTCATTGAGTTAGACAAGACTATGGTCCATGTGATTAGATTGGTTAATTTTCTGTGACTGTGGTTTTTAGTCTGTCTGCCCTCTGCTGGAAAAGGATAAGAGGCTTATGGAAGTTTCCTGATGGAAAGGACAGACTGAAGGGGAAACTGGGGCTTGTTCTGATGGACAGGGCCATGCTCAGTAAACCTTTAATACAATTTTCTGTTGATGGGTGGAGCTGTGTTATATCCTTGCTATTTACCAGGGGGCAAACTATGGTGGAAGTAATAAAGATAATGGTGATCTCCCTCTAAAGATCCCATGTATGGGATCACACTCAGTGCCCCAACCCTGCAGCAGTCTACCACCAACCCATGCCTCTTTTAGAGACACCTTGACCCCCACAGGCAAGTCTGAGACAGTCTCCTGTGGGATAACTGCTACTTTCTCCTGGGTCCTGGTGCACAAAGTTCTGTTGTGCCCTCCAAGAGACTGTTTCCCAGTCCTATGTAAGTTCTGGAAGCTCTATGGTGGGGTTAATGGCAATATTCTCCAAGAGGGCTTATGCCATACCCAAGCCTGTTGCACCTAGAGCCCCTGTCCCTGTGGCAGACCACCGCTGACTTGTACCTCCTCAGGAGATGCTCAAACACAGTTCTGTCTCCGTCTCTGGAATGCAAAAGTAGAAAGTCAGTAAACACTTGGAGTAATAGGCAAATTTGGCCTTGGAGTACAGAATGAAGCAGGACAAAGGCTAATAGAGTTTTTCCAAAAGAACACACTGGTCATAACAAGCACCCTCTTCCAATAACACAAGAGAAGACTCTACACATGGACACCACCAGATGGTCAACATCAAAATAAGACTGATTATATTCTTTGCAGCCAAAGATGGAGAAGCTCTATACAGTCAACAAAAACAAGACCAGGAGCTGACTGTGGCTGAGATCATGAACTCCTTATTGCCAAATTCAGACTTAAATTGAAGAAAGTAGGGAAAAAACACTATACCATTCAGGTATGACCTAAATCAAATCGGCAAAGATTATACAATAGAAGCAAGAAATAGATTTAAAGGACTAGATCTGATAGACAGAGTGCCTGATGGACAGAGGTTCATGACATTGTACAGTAGACAGGGATCAAGACCATCCCCAAGAAAAAGAAATGCAAAAAGGCAAAATAGCTGTCTGAGGAGGCCTTACAAATAGCTGTGAAAAGAAGAGAAGCCGAAAGCAAATAAGAAAAAGTAAGACATACTCCTTTGAATGCAGAGTTCAAAGAATAGCAAGGAGAGATAAGGAAGCCTTTTTCAGTGATCAATACAAAGAAACAGAAGAAAACAATAGAATGGGAAAGACTAGAGATCTCTTCAAGAAAATTAGAGATACCAAGGGAACATTTCATGCAAAGATGGGCTCAATAAAGGACAGAAATGGTATGGACCTAACAGAAGCAGAAGATATTAAGAATAGATGGCAAGACAGAAGAACTGTACAAAAAATATCTTTACAACTCAGATAATCATGATGGTGTGATCACTCACCTAGAGCCAGAAATCCTGGAATGTGAAGTCAAGTGGGGCTGTGTGAAACATCACTATAAACAAAGCTAGTGGAAGTGATGGAATTCCAGTTCAGCTATTTCAAATCCCGAAAGATGATGCCATGAAAGTGCTGCACTCAATATGCAAGCAAATTTGGTAAACTCAGCAAAAGATTGGAAGACGTCAGTTTTCATTCCAGAAAGGCAATGCCAAAGAATGCTCAAAGTACCGCACAATTGCACTCATCTCACACACTAGTAAAGTAATGCTCAAAATTCTCCAAGCAGGGCTTCAACAATACGTGAGCCCTGAGCAACCAGATGTTCAAGCTGGATTTAGAAAATGCAAAGGAACCAGAGATCAAATAGCCATCATCTGCTGGATCATCAAAACAGCAAGCAGGTTCCAGGAAAACACCTATTTCTGCCGGGGTTCAGCCCTGGTGGATCTAGGGTAATTTGAAGGGGAGACAGAGTAGGCATCCTAGGAAAAAAAACTTATGTAATTACAGATAGAGATGGAGTAGTAAATTAGCAGAAAAAAAGATGCTGAATAACTTAGTTTATGTGGAATACCAATCACCACCTACGTAGGCCATAAGCATCTTTCCATTCTCCTGAAGGAGAGGAGGCACTGAGGCCTCCCCAGTCCAAGCTTAGAAGCCCAGGCAAAATTAGTAGGCTTGGTAAGTACCCACATTCCAGATTTGAATTCAGCCATAAAAATGGGGAGCAAGAAAGAAATGACACGGGGGAATCAGTCTTTCCAGAAACTGATCCAAATTTTTTTATTTTTAGGTTTGCTTATATACCTTTTGTTACACATAGGGATGAATACAGAGTCATGTGGGGTCAGCAATCCTGACCTTTATCAAAATCAGGTGCTTTACACTAAAAAAAAAAAAAAAAAAAAAACAAAATTGCTTTAAAAAATGACTTATTTTTGCATGGTAAAATATACATAAAATTCACCGTTTTAACTGTTTTTAAGCACAAAATTCAGTAGTATTAAGTACATTCATATTGTTATCCCAACATCACCACCATGTGCAAAACCGAGTCATGCCTATTAAACAACAGCTTTCCATACTCCAGCCCCCAAAGCCCCCGTTGAGCAGCACTCTTTCTGGCGCTATTGAATGTGACTGTTCATATAAGCAGGATCATACAGTATCTGTCTGTCTGTGACTGGCTTCTTTCAGCATAATGTACTTCTCCCTGCTTGAAACAGCAGGAAGGTGGGAGCAATGGAGCTGAGCTTCTTTTTAAAAACCACTTTCTCAAAATGTGGTTGTCTTCTCACTCAACTAGAGCTCGCGTCACAGATAAAAGCTTTGCATGTTATCCCTCTGGGATCCTAATCATCAGCTCTGAGTTCTGTTACAGTGCATGACAAAATGTTTCGTTTGTTTGGATCACCGGTTCTAATACCGCCGTCCTTGCCAGGACCAGGGCTGGGCTGGGTGGACGAAAG
>SJYC01081706.1:0-11688 GCA_006408675.1 Madoqua kirkii | reverse complement strand
GTTAGATACAAATTTAACATTGGTATATCTTCTTGGATAATTGACTTATGTTTAATTATGTAATCTCCTTTGTCACTGGTAATTTTCCTATCTGAAGTCTGCTTTGTCTGAAATTAGTATAGATATTCTAGCTTTCTTCTGATTCATGGGGTATCTTTCTCAATCCCTTTACCTTTACCCTATTTGAATTTTTATACTTAAAATTGATATTGTGTAGACTTCATATAATTACAGGTTTTACATTTAAATCTAACTGGACATTATTTATCTTTTACCTGGCTTGTTTAGAACATTCATTTGTACAGTGGTCACTGACATATTTAGATTTAAATCTCCCATCTTTGTAGCTGTCTTCTATTGTGTTTCTATTTTTTATTTTATCCCAGTACCCTCACCACCCCTATTTTTTTGAATCTCTTCTGTTTTTTACTTAAACATTTTATGATTTCATTTTTATTTGGTGTTGTCACAATATTAGTACTTTGTTACAAGCATTGTTATAATTTCTCTAGAGTAAGAATCTGCCTGCAATAAAGGAGACCTGTGTTTAATCCCTAGATTGGGAAGATCCCTGGAAGAAGGGAATAGCTGCCCACTTCAAGTATTCTTGCCTGGAGAATCCCATGGATTGAGAAACTTGGAGGGCTCCAGCCCATGGGAATGCAAAAAGTTGGACACACAAGTGACTAACACTTGCACTTTACAATATACATTTCTAAATAATCTCAGTTCTCTTTAGCAAAACTATATCACTGTGTGTAGCACAAGTACTAAATAGCAGAGTATCCTCATTTCCTCTCCCCTGCTCCTTGTGACATTACTATCAAATATTTCATTTCTGTGTAATCTATAATGACCCAATATATTGTTGCTATAATTGCTTAAAATTATCTCTTACATCAGTTAAAGACCAAAAAAAAAAAAAAACCCAAAACTTTTATTTAGCTTCATTCTTTTTGTGACACTCTTCTTTACGTAAATCCAAAATACTTTCCTTTCATTGGAAGAATTTCTTTTAACATTTCTTTGAAACATTCTTCACAAGAATGTTGAGAGGTTTCTACTCTATCTTTAAATTCACTGATTCTTTTATATGCTATGTCAAGTGTCAAAAGTGTCAAAAGTGTTTTGTTTTGTTTTGTTTTGTTTCCTTGTCTTTTATTTCTAACTTTTAATTTTCATTCTTTCTTATGGCTTCCATCTGTCTCATGACATTACCCATCTGGTCTTGCATGTTGCTAGCTTTTCCATTAGAACTCTTTGAGTTTCACTAATTTTGATTTCTTCATATTTCTTCAAATATCTGTCTGGCTCCACCAGAAGACAGAAACAAATCAGTTATCTTTAATAAACAAGGTAATATGCATATGCTAACTAGATAATCAAGAACTAAACTTTTATGAAAAGAAAACCCTGCATTACAATAGAGGACAAAGTACCACTTGAGATCTCAGAAAACAAAAAGGAGATTAGAATCATTAAAGATTTGAAGATAGAAAAAGGATTTGCCTTAGGAGGAGGCTTCACTGATTGGCTGGTGTCAGTTTCTCTGAGTTCAGATGAGAGACGCTGAGGGACTAGAGCACAGAGATCTGAGAAAAAGGTACTGATGAGCTGATGCTAAAAATCCCTGAGAGGGTGCAAGAAACCTAGATTTATGATAGCTGAAAATCTGCAAACTAGGATCAACAGCTGCTACTCTAGTAAACATTAACTGTCAAGGTTAACTCACTTCTAGAGTAATACTGACAGATACTGGACTTTTAAAAACAAAAAGGGAGGTAAATAGGGAAGCACATATTTTCTCTCTGCCCTTAGTCTCCCAGAACTCCGGAAGCACAGAAGTTTCTATTGGCCAAGCATGACAAGGAGACAAATGACAGTGAAAACAGTTTACCGACTCCCTGCTCTTACATCACTAAGTGAAGTACAGGGTGGGAAGAATTGGAAGATTGGACTTGACAGTCCAATTATTGACAATCCAATATATGTTGGAATATATACACTATTGATACTATATATAAAATAGGTAACTGAAGAGAACCTACCTATAGCTCAGAGAACCCTACTCAGTACTCTGTGGTGACCTAAATGGGAAGGAAATCCAAAAAAGAGGGAGTCTCTCTATCTATCTCTCTATAGCTGGTTCACTTTGCTATATAGTAGAAACTAACACAACATTGTAAAGCAGTTATATTCCAATAAAAACTAAACAAAAAATAAAATGAAGTATAGGAAGGTAGATGTGAAGCTAAGAGACCATAGTTACATAATTGACATTGCCTTTTATAGTTCTATTGTTTACTTAAGTTGACTCCATTTCATACTGAACTATAAACCTGAGGTCTTCACCTGTTGTACATGCTTGTCTTTCTGGTATATTTCATTTCCAAAAGTAGAGTTATTTACCTCATGTAGAAAATGAGGATTTCCTCTTCTATCGGACCACATAATTCACAAAATTCACTTTCTCAGCTGTTCTCCTAGTTTATACCTTAATATTCTCTTTTGTTTCCACTAACATCTTTGTCCTGACCAACTTAAATTCAGTCCTCAGTGGTTTGTCATTCCTGTAAATCTTTGTCCTGGAAAAGGTGTTCTTTTTTGACATTTTGACCAAAAAGTTGGTCAAGTGGCTCAAGCTACCTCTCACTATGGTCATCTCTAATTTACCCTCAAACTTTGAATCTCAGTTTCAACTGTGAAATCTTCTCTAGGTTTTATTGGCTGTTCTCACCTTTAGAAGCCAAGTTTTCCAAGCAGAGTGAATACCTCCCAATATGAAAGCAGTTATATGTTAGTGATTTGATGCCTGAGTTCTTTGACTGTCAGGGACTTCATTTAGTCTCTCTTCTATCTGTTTATTGACCTGAGTGATAATTACTTTTTCTTTTCACTTTGAGTTAATTAATCAAGTTGTAAAATTGCATGTGTATGTGCTATGGTTCCATCAAAAACATTACACATAATTGTCAAACTTTGAGCCAGAGCAAATGGTATTAATAAAGTAGTGGTATTTCATTGAAATACGAGAGAAAGGGAAATTAGGGGGGAAATGGAGCAGATATTTTGTTTGAGATGCTTTTCCAAGCAGAGTGAATACCTCCCAATATGAAAGCAGTTATATGTTAGTGATTTGATGCCTGAGTTCTTTGACTGTCAGGGACTTCATTTAGTCTCTCTTCTATCTGTTTATTGACCTGAGTGATAATTACTTTTTCTTTTCACTTTGAGTTAATTAATCAAGTTGTAAAATTGCATGTGTATGTGCTATGGTTCCATCAAAAACATTACACATAATTGTCAAACTTTGAGCCAGAGCAAATGGTATTAATAAAGTAGTGGTATTTCATTGAAATACGAGAGAAAGGGAAATTAGGGGGGAAATGGAGCAGATATTTTTGTTTGAGATGCTAATAAGTTTACAGATGTTAAATATTCAGTATATAGTCTGAAATATGATACAGAACTAATGGAGACAGATACCTATTTAGGGCATGTTAGCATTAAGGTCAGGCTTCTCTGGTTGCTCGGCTGGTAAAGAATCTGCCTGCAAGGCAAGAGTGAAAGTCTCTCAGTCGTGTCCAACTCTTTGTGATCCCATGGACTATACAGTCCATGGGATTCTCCAGGCCAGAATACTGAAGCGAGTAGCTTTTCCCTTCTCTAGGGGATCTTCCCAACCCAGAGGTTGAATCCACATCTCCTTGAAAGCAGATTCTTTACCAGCTGAGCCACAAGGGAAGCCAAGAATAGTAGAGTGAGTAACCTATCCCTTCTCCAGCGGATCTTCCTGACCCAGGAATTGAACTGGGGTCACCTGCATTGCAGGCGGATTCTTTACCAACTGAGCTATCAGAGAAACCCTAATGCAAGATACCCAGGTTCAGTCCCCAAGGTCAACCCAGGTTAAGGAAGATCCCCTAGAGAAGGAAATGGAAACCCACTCCAGTATTACTGCCTGGAGGATTCTATGGACAGAGGAGCCTGGTGGGCTACAGTCCATGGGATCAGAAAGAGTCAGACATGACTGAGTGACTAACACTTTCAGCACTGAGGTCATAATCAAAATCAGAGGATGGGTGGCAAGGAAGAGATTTTATAAGTAAAATATGTTAAGAATATAGTGACCATTCTTTAAAATGGTTCTGATTTTTATTTAAAAATTCTACCTTCCATTTTCTGACCCATGATTTCCAGGAAATGAAATTACAATGCACAAAAATGCATAGTTTTTCTTGCTTAATATTAATGAAATCATATGCATATAGACATACACTACATATGTGTGTGTATTTGTGCATACATCTACACGTATACATATATACCACTGCATATACATATATATGCATGTGTGATAAATTGCTTCAATCCTGTCCAACTTTTTGCAACTCTATGGTCCATGGCCTGCAAGGCTCTTCTGTCCATGATATTCTCTAAGCAAGAATCCTGGAGTGGGCTGCCATACCCTCCTCCAGGGGATCTTCCTGGCCCAGAGATTAAACCCATGCTTCTTACATTTCCAGCATTGCCAAGCAGGTTCTTTAACCACTAGTACCACCTAGGAAACTCATATAAATGCATATTATCTATTAAACTTTTAATAACTTCAGAACTGCTAAGATCAATTGACACTCTACCACCTCACCCAAATGGAAAGATTTTTTTGTTTTAATTATTGACATAGCTTCCTGATGGATATTCTTTCTGTTTTCTAATTAGGTGTTTTGAATAATTTAAATTAGCTTATAGATTCTTAAAATTCTTCAATCCAAGGTTGTGATGTCATACTCTTACTGAAGAAACCTTAACATGATTTTCTAAGGTCTGAGAGCTGGCTGCTGCTGATGCTGTTGCTACTAAGTTGCTTCAGTCTTGTCCAACTCTGTGTGACCCTATAGACAGCAGCTCACCAGGCTCCCCTGTCCCTGGGATTCTCCAGGCAATAACACTGGAGTGGGTTGCCATTTCCTTCTCCAATGCATGAAAGTGAAAAGTAAAAGTGAAGTCACTCAGTCGTGTCTGACTTTTAGCTACCCCATGACTGCAGCCTACCAGGCTCCTCCATCCATGGGAGTTTCCAGGCAAGAGTACTGGAGCAGATTGCCATTTTCTTCTCTAGTGATTTATACTTATCCAAGAAACCTAACTCTCCCCTTTAGTCTCTACAATCCTAACTTTCCTAAAACTGAACATAAAGCCAGTAAATAGCCACCAGGCCTTTTATTGATTACAATGGCACCTTTCCCTTCCAGGAATACTAAATTTTCATGGCGGGCATATTCCAAATAAGAAAAAACGTTCTGAAAGATAGGTCAAATCTTTCATAGATATATGTTTAACAACTGAGGAGGAAAAAAGAAGCAAATGAAAATTGTGTATTTTGTCTATGAACAGGAATTATTGCATCATGAAATTAGCTACTACTATTAATCCCTTGAAAAATGTTATTTCAATTTACAAAATGCCAGTCCTTTCTTCCTGTGTTGCATTCCAGAAAGTGACAACTGATTTGTAAGCAATGCTACAAATTCATTGAACTGTGAATTTTATTAATAATATCTGTATGTACACCTGCCAGCAATAGAAACACATCTCAAAAAATGTTAACAAGGTTACAATCGTAACACAGACAATTGTGTTAAGTTCTTTCATAGATATATGTTTAACAACTGAGGAGGAAAAAAGAAACAAATGGAAATTGTGTATTTTGTCTATGAACAGGAATTATTGCATCATGAAATTAGCTACTACTATTAATCCCTTGAAAAATGTTATTTCAATTTACAAAATGCCAGTCCTCTCTTCCTGTGTTGCATTCCAGAAAGTGACAACTGATTTGTAAGCAATGCTACAAATTCATTGAACTGTGAATTTTATTAATAATATCTGTATGTACACCTGCCAGCAATAGAAACACATCTCAAAAAATGTTAACAAGGGTACAATCGTAACACAGACAGTTGTGTTAAGTATAATATTTTGAAGTGATAAAATATATTTTTAAGACTTGTCTTCTGAAAATATTGACCATATAAGACAGAATAGTATCCAAATATCCTCTATTGTTACATAATTAAATGATGCAGATCAAATCTTCTGTAACTGAAAAAAAGTTAGATTTGTGTGGTAATTTCAGTGATTTAAAAATGATTTGAAAAAGGCTACTAAGAAGATGAAATCAAATGATTAGAATTTTTTTAATATTTCTAAAATATAACTACCTCACTGAAAATGTTTCATAGCACATTTAAGCCCTTTGCTGCTTTATTCATGATTCTTAACATTCTTCACCAAAGAGGAGATAATATCTTTATCCACATTACTAACATGGCAGTTAAGGAGAGGCCAACCTCCTACTGTCCACAGCTGCTTTTAATTCACAAGCAATCAGAGTAAGTCAAGCATCACTAGTGAGTCTTTGCAGCGTCTTGCTGTTATTTCAACTAGGATGCCATTATGCAAAGTAAAAACATCTGAAGATAGGTACCCCACTTAAAAGTGTTCAGCAGGAGTTCCACTTTTTGTCATTTTTGGAAAATTGCATCATTTAGTTGCATATGTTGTAGTGTTGGTAGACATGATTGCCTGGAATTAGTTAACATGCACACATGGTTTGACAAACTTAATTTTTCTTAATGTCAAAAGTGAACTAAATTTCCAGACATTACTACTGTAGTAAACTCATTTTGCTTTTTGTCATTCAATTATGATAGAAAGTTTAGACCGTGTTAGCATATATAGCAATTATTATATAAATTCCAGGTAATAGGTTCTCTATGGTAAATATTTCACTGTATGTACAGTCTAACCTCAAGGTGAAAAAAAAACTAGAAAAATTCATCTTAACTAAATTATGCAGGGTCTTCTGAGGTGGCAGTAGTGGGTAAAGAACTGGCCTGCCAACACAGGAGATAGAAAGATATGTGTTCAATTCCTGGGTCTAGAATCATTAAATTAGTCCTGATCCATTAGATTTTAAAATAGATCTGTGAGAATTTGAAGTGAAAATAATTTTTCAGAAGCACTCATCTCACTGGGGCTGGCTTATGTTTTGTTGTTTAACCCCATTGCTCTCCTAGGATCTTCCTTAATATAGGAATTTATCCTTAATTTAGGATTTATCTTTAGAGTCATTTTGCCCACCAAACAAAAGTACCCATTGTTCATTCTGTTTTGAAGTTTATACGAAGCAAATATCTAAATAATGTGTGAGGACTGACTTATATCACATGTGGTATATTTCACATACAGTTACATCCTATTTACTGATCATTTCCAGTATCATTTTGTCACTACAAAGATAACAACTGATAGTTTTAAGTAAGATCTTGATGTCCTGCATGATATTAATAGATTTTTACTTTATATCATCTTTAGCTTTCATAATAGCTTTGTGAAGTAAGTAATATTATTATCTCCATCTACTACTAAGCAAACTGAGGTCCAGAGAGAAGTTTTAATCAGCTCAGGTTATGCAGCTAGTAAAGCTGCTCCCCTAAGACTGATAAGTCTTCTTGAAAAGCCAAAATAGTATGTATGTTTAGTTCTTGAATTACTTAGCCAGTTCTATATACCATAGGCAATAAAACCATGTACTTAATAAGCAACTGGTTGTTAGAAAAAAAAAATAAAGAAAATATGTATCAAAAGTATATCACTTTAACCATTTAACTTATGAATAAAGAAAGGGAGGAAGGCAAATATGCTGCATGGTGCTCACAATTCACATTTTATGTTTTAAAAAGTATCATAAAGTGGATTACATTTCACCAGGAATAAAGTCCTATAATTTTTATCACATTCTGGAAAATACATCATTGTTTGTACAGTCACACAGTCCAGATGGACCTACCTTTCTTCTAGCTGCCCTGTGGTGCACAGGGTGCTCCATGTGTAATAGAAGACAGAGATGCTAGTTCAACCCACAGCACACACATTCCGTCCATGAGGAACAGAGCTAGACCACAGAGACTATGTGCCCTCTATGCAAGGGCATTTCTCACAACTGGTGTGTGAAACTTCTGCTTACAACTCCCACAACTTACGCCCCTGACTACAAGTAGTTGCCAGAAAAGAAAAGCTGAGGAATTGTAGTCTTTAGTTGGAGCAGCAATGTGTTTTAGCTAAAATTCTTGTGTTCAGTGAAGAGGAAGACAATAATGCATATTAAAATCAATGAGTAGACTTTTGCAAAGGCACACCTCAGTTAAAGAAATGTTTTCTATTCAAAAAATGTGATTTCCAATTTCATTTAATATATTCATAATTGAATTTGCCATAGGGTAGTCAAGGAAACAATGTATACAAAAGTTCTGAAAGTCAGATTTTGTACCATTAGAAGTAATTGTAAAGATTATGAAATAAAGATGAAATTTAGGAAAAATATAAATTTGGTATTTGAATATTTAATACATTTGAGGCTTTTATTGACTGTCTGTTTTTATTGACTGTACCATGAGTGTTAGCTCAATAATCAGACTTGCCTAAACCATATCATCAATGTTTCTACTCCCTCTTGTCAGAGAGGGAGGATATTTTAAATAATCTATGGCATATCATTGCTTTGGATACCAAAGAGGAGACTATTTGTGGTTTTAAGAAAGAAAAAGAATAGGTCAGTGTTAGTTAACATTTAGTGAAAAGAGCCTACTGTTTTGACAAAAAAAAAAAAATCAACATAGGCTTTTCTTAGAGAGCTATGTGTTGTTTCCCTTTTGTGTGATCTAGAAAGAAAGCAGGCATGGCTGTCTCTGAAAGGAAGACTGAACTAAAGCTGAATATCCCATTTGCACTTTCACTGGACTGGAGCCCATGTTACCCTGGTGAGGTCTGCTAATTGAAGCAGAGGCAAGCCTCATTAACTAAATGCTGAAGTCCTGTTCCAGGCCATGATGTTCAAACAACCAAGAGACAAATTATGTACCTGCACTGGTGTGCTGTGTGCTTAGTCACTCAGTTGTGTCTGACTCTTTGTAACCCCATGGACTTTAGCCCACCATGGACTTTAGCCCACCAGACTCCTGTTCATGGGGATTCTCCAGGCAAGAATACTGGAGTGCTGTGCCCTCCTCCAGTGTATCTTCCAAACCCAGGGATTGAACCCAGGTCTTCCACATTGCAGGCAGATTCTTTACTGTCTGAGCCATGGGGGAAGCCCTTCATTGGAGAGAAATATAATTTCCAGAGGGTAAGGGTAAATGCAGATTGTTGAAAAATATTACCAGAAGATTATTGGAGGAAGGAAAGAGGACTTGAAGATCTAGATGAGGCAAAGAGATCTTGAGAGGTAGCTGGATTCTACAGAGATCCTATCCTCTTCAACTATGTGTTTATTGTTTGGTAATGTTTGCTTTGTGTGAGATTAAGGCAGTCCTTAAACTAAAGAGAGTTACGACCTTTCTTCCTATCACAGTACACATGCCTAAGATCTACACAATCCTCCAGTAAGAAACACCAAGCATTTCCAATATGGTTATGTTGGTGTGGTCTGGCAGAGGCTAGAAAGACAGGGTCTCCTGGGACAGACTGTCCTTATGAGTGCTGAAATAATGGATCTGAAGCTATTAGATTCCTCCTCCTCTTCCTCAGGGGGCAACAATAGAAAATCACCAACACTATTGCAACAAGAGGAGAGAATAAGGTAAATGTCTCCAATGCAATTGCAGTTCATAGAGAATCACCCTAAAGGTTGGGGGAAAATAGCCCTGCCCAGATAGGTTGCACACAATTAATTTTACAATTTCAAACTCAGCCTTGCCTTATAGTAACACCTGATTTTTATAAGACCAGCTTTCTAAGAGTGTGTAGCCAGCACACGGCCACTCTTTTCCATGATAAATGTTGATAATCTTTGTGCGATTCTACTTTTTAGTTAATGTAGTAGCATTATTTCTAAGCAATATCTAATCTGTTGTTTTCACTATTTTGTATTGTCTATTCCTTGGACTGATGGTCAGCTTCCTTTTGAGAGTTGTGCTTCCACAAACATACTTGAAGGATATTGGTAGTGAACATTTTATCCTTGAGGTGCATTAGGGGCTCCAAGACATCTGATTTTCTTACTTTCATATCAAACGTGTGTGCATAGTATGTTGTATAGATACACAAAGATGACACTTTACCTCTCCTTAGACATAGTATTTTAATCTCCCATTGAATATATCATGTGAAACATGCTCCATTTTGTTTGTCACATCAAGTCATTTCTAACTACAAAATGTGGCCCCCCAAATAAAAATATTTTATTATAAAAATCCATACTTTATATTATTCTCTCCAAGATCTTTTTATCCCCAACTCGTATAGATTAAGAAAAGTAACACTAATGAACCCACAAATAAATTACAGTTCAGTTCAGTTCACTTCAGTCCTCAGTCAAGTCGACTCGCGACCCCATGAATCCCGGCACGCCAGGCCTCCCTGTCCATCACCAACTCCCAGAATTCACTCAAACTCACATCCATAGAGTCAGTGATGCCATCCAGCCATCTCATCCTCTATTGTCTCATTTTCCTCCTGACCCCAATCCCTCCCAGCATCAGAGTCTTTTCCAGTGAGTCAACTCTTCACATGAGGTGGCCAAAGTACTGGAGTTTCAGCTTCAGCATCATGCCTTCCAAACAACATCTAGGGCTGATCTCCTTCAGAATGGACTGGTTGGATCTCCTTGCAGTCCAAGGGACTCTCAAGAGTCTTCTCCAATGCCACAGTTTAAAAGCATCAATTCTTTGGTGCTCAGCTTTCTTCACAGTCCAACTCTCGCATCCATACATGACCACTGGAAAAAGCATAGCTTTAACTAGACGGACCTTTGTTGGCAAATTAATTAATCCACAAATCTCTTTTTAATCTTTAGCCTTTGATAAGTGTTAGGGTTTCTAATTTTGTTGTTTGCTTATTTCTTTAGATTGCCCAATCCATTTGGAAATTAATTTTGTTCTTTTGCTTTCTATGACAAAAAGAAGTGGTTATTTCGTATTTTCTATGTTCTTTTTCTTATCTCCATCATGATTTCTGCCATTTCCTATTGCTTTGAGCAGTTTGTAGAGTTTTGTCCTTAACTGTCTGTCCTTAAGTTCAATACATTCTTTTCAAATATCTTGTGATAATTGTTATTTTATATTATTTATCAATAGGTACTGCCTTCCTTCTGAATTAAAAAAAAAAAACTTTAAAATATTATCACTGGCAAATTTTGTTGATCCTTAAAACTATAGTAGCACTGCCCTATAGTACTTGCCCTGGAAATAGAAATATTCTGTTCTCACGTTGTTAAGTATATATGGAGTCCACTAGCCACAGCTGAATATTAACATGTAGAATTGTGGCTAGAAAAAGACTAAGAAGCTGAATCTTTTAGCTTTATTTTATTGTTAGTAGCCACATGTTACTAGTAGGTACTTTATTGGATTGTGCATCTCTGAAAGTGTAGAATTTGTGAGGGAGAAAGTCTCCATAATTGTAAATAATTCATCTTATAAATGAGAATGAGTTTCAGGGTGGAGATTACTTCAGTGTCCAATGAACTCTAATCTCCACCATCTACAGAGAAGCAGGGAAGCTGAGTAAAACCTCACCACATCAGCAACTGCCTGGATGAACATTGTTCTTAGAGTCACTAGTAATATTCAATTCCTGATTCAGTCTTTTAGTTTTCTATGATAATCATTCTAATTCTGTGCAACT
>SJYC01081705.1:0-15361 GCA_006408675.1 Madoqua kirkii | reverse complement strand
TAGTCAAGGCTATGGTTTTTCCTGTGGTCATGTATGGATGTGAGAGTTGGACTGTGAAGAAGGCTGAACACTGAAGAATTAATGCTTTTGAACTGTGGTGTTGGAGAAGACTCTTGAGAGTCCCTTGGACTGCAAGGAGATCCAATCAATCTATTCTGAGGGAGATCAGCTCTGGGATTTCTTTGGAAGGAGTGAGGCTAAAGCTGAAACTCCAGTAATTTGGCTACCTCATGCGAGGAGTTGACTCATTGGAAAAGACTCTGATTCTGGGAGGGATTAGGGGCAGGAGGACAAGGGGACGACCGAGGATGAGATGGCTGAATGGCATCACTGACTCAGTGGACGTGAGTGATCTCCGGGAGTTGGTGATGGACAGGATAGCCTGGCGTGCGGCAATTCATGGGTTCACAAAGAGTTGGACACAACTGAGCAACTGAACTGAACTGAACTGAACATTCAGGCAGTCATATTGAGTCTAAATCTTTGTGTAAGGTTTTGTCAGTCAGGTTTTTAAAATCTCTTCTTCATTATTCATATATCTAATTCCATGGATTAAAAAAAAATTAAAAACTTTATATCTGTGAACATGTAATGAAGCCTAACTTGATTCATATTCTATTAATGATCATAGTGTCAATTCAAATGCTTATTTTAATGTATTATTTATTTTCTTATTATCTTAGATTTTCTAGTATTAATTCATCTTTTTACTAGTGAAACTATAACTTCAAGAAAATTTTTCAAGTACTGTATGTAAATACATAATTTCCATGTATCAGATATTGGTTTTCTGTAGCCTTATCACTTGCTCACTCTTTTACTCATTTTTTTTAACCTATTCATACAGAAATAATATATTTTATTGTTTCTTTTAAATAATTTGAGATTAATTTGACATAATACTATTAAGAAATCAAATACTGACAAATTCTTAGCTTATATTCAAATGTTGTTGATTGTCTTTTAATACCTTTTTTAAATGTCCGGTCCATGGTTCAGTTCAGAGTAAGTAATTTCTATTAGTCATCATGAAACTGAAGTTTACTTTATTCTGAAATAGTCCCTCAGAATGTCAAACCTTTGACATTCATGATCTTGATGTTTTAGAGTAGGTCAAGCCAGTCATTTTTAAAAATGTTATAATATGTATTTTATTACATATTTTTAATTAATAATGCTTCATTTAGGTTTAAAACATTTCATTGGCCTTTATAAAATACCTAAACATCAGATATTGTGCCTATAATGTTAAATGTATTTAAAACAAATCCATGAGAACAGTCACCTTTGCTTCATTCAACAGTTGAACAACTCTTTACTGAATTCCTCCTTAAGGCCGGACTCTGTCCTGTGCTGGCAGTGAGAGGACAGTGGTGAAAATTATATAGCCTAGAGAAACAAATATCATATGAAATGACCTATATGCAAGAAAGGGGGATATAAAAGAACTTATTTACAAAACATAAACAGACTCACAGAGACACAATAAAACAAACTTATTGTTACCAAAGGGGAAAGGTGGGGGTTGGGAGGTTAGGAAAGATGTGGAGGGATAAATTAGGAGTTTGAGATTAACAGATGCACACTACTATATATAAAAGTAGACAAACAATGTGGACCTACTGTATAGCATAAGGAATTACAGTTAGTATCTTGTAATAATATGTAACAAAAAATAATCTGGAAAAAAATATATATACCTATGATTGCAATACCCCTGGAATTAACACAACATTGTAAATCAACTGCACTTCAGTGATGATAATAATGGTTGGAAGGAAAAAAAAAAAAAAGGCATGGTTTCTGCTCCTATGGAGCAAAGAATTGAATGAGGAGAGACATAAATACTTTTCTGATCTCACAATGGCAACCATTATTGCATGCTATGAAGGAATTGGAATGATGTGATGGAAAAGTATAAACAAGTATCTAATTTAGGTTGAATTGGAGTCAGAGAAGTCCTCTCTGTGGAGGTGACTTTTATCTTGCATCTCAAAGGCTAAATAGTAGCAAACTAGGTGAAAAACATCTCAGAAATTAGAACCCATGAGTTAAAGTCCTAGATGGGAAAGTAAAGAAAGTCAGAGTGGGAGGAGCCCAAAGGGAGAATGAGAGTGGTTTAAAGTGAGGACAAAAGGTGTAATGTCCCAGAGTGTAGGAGTCCCCTCAGTTTCATGAAGAATTTCATTTTTATCATAAGTGCAGTTTCAACCACAGAAAGCATAATGTAGGAGAGTCACATGATTAGATTTACATTTACTTCCATGAAACCATCTTTACTCTCCCTCCTTTTTCAATATAATTTTCTTAAGCATTTCCTCTACATATGTTGAGCATAATATCAAATGGTAATATCATTTTAGCCTTGGAGATAAAATATGATATGGCACACATAAGACGAAGGACAGTTTGTTCTTTCAGCTCTCACTCCAGTTTGTTCTTTGCTTTTCTGAAGTTACAAGCCTATTTGCAGAAGTCCTTTAGCTTATCATGAAGAATAGTTTTGCTAGAAACAAATTCTGTTTCTTTTCATCTGCATTTGTACTTCTTGTTCATTCTTGATGCATTTCACTGGATATTGAATTTGTGGTGGATCTTTCATTTCTTTCAGTACCTGAAATGTTGTACCACTTCTTTCTGTCTTAATTTTCAGCAAGGTCTGGTGGACACAAAGTGTAGGGAAGGGAAATGCTGAGAGTGCCAACCAGCCCTGTCCTTGAGTCTGTTCTGCTTGGTTCCTCAGTCTGGTGATGAGTGTACATGTGTGGGTGGAGCAGAGTGGTGACTAGCCCCTCTTTGCCCTGCCTCATTGAGTCTAGTGGGGAAAGCTCAGCTTGTGAGCCTACTAAAACTGTCTTGTGAAATCAGTGTGCTGCCTGCCATCTGCTTCTGGTGTCTGAAGGATGGAAAAGCAGCTCCCTGCTAATTGACATTACCCACTTCTGGCTTCCAGGGTTAGGCAGGGGGCACAGAATTTGAAAATCAGCTGCCAATGTTCCCCAATGAAGTCACAGAAGTAGGGGGTGTGGGTGGAGGAGGGATGCAGTTTTTCTGTTTCGCTGGATCGGGGTCAGTATTGCCAGTAGTTTTCTGTTATTAAGCCACCTTTTTTCTGATACTTTGGCTAGGGAGGACAGTAGATGCTGCTTGGAGCTTTTGGTCTGTGCCTTCGAGACATAGTTAGTTTCTTTCCTGTTTCCTGGGAATATACAGGAAGTAACAAAGAGACCAGGGGAACTCACTGCCCTTTGTTAGCAAGGAAAAGGAAGCTTTGAAAAGAGCCTCAGGAGAAGGGTGGGGAATGAGAAGTTTGATTTCCAGGATAATAAGCTTAAGTTTTCTGCAGGACAGCAGTAATATCACAGAGTGGAGGCAATGATTGGTAAAGTACAAATTCAGAAAAAATGAGAGCAGTGTGGAAAGAAAAACATTTGTCTGTTTCCTTCTGAAGTTGTATGGTATAAACACTATTATGTTCTTTTTCAAAATCATTTGCTTTCATTATATATAAATGTTAGTCTGAGTCCATTAGAACACATTTGACACCTTAGAAGAAATGAAAGAGATAGATAAAAATAAAATGAGCTATTAGGCAGCACATTTAAATGGTTTGTTTTTCAAAAAGTGTCCCAAAAAGGAGACAAGGTGTCTGACATCTAGTCTTTTAAGTGCCTTCCTCTCCAAAACATATCTGAACATCCAAATGTGAAAGAGAGGAAATTGGGTACCTCAAAATGACTCTTTTAAGAGCTTTCTCTGGCTCCCAAAGAGATTTGTTTGCTTCTAGGAGATTTATTTTGTTATTATCACATCTGAAATGCACTAAGAAAAAAAAAAAAATACTTTTGTTAGTTTCAAACTGTAGTAAATCAGCAATCCTAAGTGCAGTTCTGTCTTAAAGATTTATTTTGTTTGGTTATAATTGAGATGAGTCAAGGAGACAATAGTATGGAAACAGTTTTGATTCTGCATCAGAACAAAGGTCAGTAACTTGTCTATCCTTATAGTAAAAACACTTTCTAAATAACTCTGATGGGAAGCATAGCTCTGGTGAGGATTAGATCTCTCAGCATACAGCACAAAGCAGAATACAGCACACGCTAAGAACCTGCCGCCCACCAAAATGTTAGAAGTAAGCATTTTAGGAAATATAGTTTGTACTCCATGCTTTGGGTACATTCAGCAAAATAACTATAGGGTAGAAATTGCTGTTTCACTGACATGATGTGCTTCATGTATATTGAGATAGTTCTGTTTCTCTAGCAGACTGCCAACTTTTACACTGTATCAGATGTAGTTTTTGTCAGGGACACATCCACCTCACACTGTTAAAATACCTGGCTTTTAGGTTAAGTTGCCATTTGCCACTCCACATTTTCACACAGAAAATTGTTACAGCAGATAAGAAAAAATTAAAAAAAAAAAAAAAAAGAGCAGGGTCCTGATTCTAGCTCTATGACCAGTGATCTGTGCTTGGGGAAAAATGGTAACCTTTTTTTGTCTCAGTTTTTTTTTTTTAATCCATGTAACCATAATGATAATGCCTGTCCAGTAGGGTAAAGTTAATATACAGTGAACATATGAGTTACAAGACAGTGTGTGCTCTATGAATAGTATTGTTTTATCTTTAGTGTCCAGAATGCACACCACGACTATTGGCAATGAGAGACATATTATAGAAATTAGATAACAGATACTCAGAAGATTCTGGGAAAGTTAAAGTCTGAAAGGTGGGGTGGGGGTGGAGAGACACCTGCTTTTCTACATGAACACATGAGTGACCAAGTCAGTTTACAGGAATACACAAGAAGCCAATCTGGTCGGTGAAGTGGGAGCTCATGGAGAGATGGATGAAAGCAATCATTTCATCTGCTGATTTTGTGGATCTCACCTGAGTTAAAGTATCAATTCTTCAGCACTCATCCTTAATTGTCAAACTCTCATATACCAGCATGCATGACTACTGGAAAATATATAGCTACTGAAGTAAAAAAAAAAAAAAAGACAAGGACAAGATTTCTGGATAGCAGTCTTCAGTGATCAATGCAAATAAATAGAAGAAAACGATAGAATGGGAAAGATTAGAGATCTCTTCAGACAATTAGAAATACCAACAGAACATTTCATGCAAAGATGGGCATGATAAAGGACAGAAATGGTATGGACCTAACAGAAGAAGAAGATATTAATAAGAGGTGGCAAGAATACACAGAAGAAACATAGATGGCATGCAGCTTAGAGGGTGGGCCCAGGCAGCCAAGTGTGACCTGCCCGACAAACACAGCCAACACAAAGGGCAGGACTGGGGTGTTGATGGAGGGGAGGCATAGAAATTTGGGCAGTGCATACAACCCTTCCAGCATGAAGAATAACCTCTGCAGCAAAGAGTGTAGGCAGCGAGGCACAGCAAATGCACATAAACCCCACAACACAGAGAGTGGGCACGGTGAGCCAAAACAAATTCACACTAGCCCTGCGATGCAAGGGCCAGCCCAGAAGCTGAAACAAGTGCATACCAACTCCACAACACGGAGTGCTTGCCCAGGAAGCTGAGAGAAGTGCACACAAGCCCACGACACAGAAGGTGAGCTTAGAGAGAAGAGGGAAGCCCACAAGTCACTTGATGCAGAAGGATCCACACAAGTACCTACCTAGCAAGTTTTGGCCAGCAGCACAGGGCGGGACAGGGGAACGGAAGCACTGGCGGTGATCCCAGGGACAAGCAGGGGGCTGGTGGCACTGCAGTTATGAGGGCCCCTGCAGCAGAGAGGGCCACTTGGAAGCAGCTGTGGAAACAGATTGCCTAACACCTCGAAAGCTTAGAAAGAGTGCCCAAAGGCATACTGAACCCATAGACACTCCAAAACCTACTACTGGACACTGCACTGCCCTTAAGAGAGAGGAGACCCAGCTCCATCAGCCAGAACACAAGCAAAAGCTCTGCAAATCAGGAAAATAAGATAAGACAACAACCCAACCCCATCCACAGGGGCAGATTCCACAACCAAGAACTGCGACCTTGAGAATCTTTTTAAAATTATTTTTCTATTTTTTTCCTCTTACAAATCACATTGTTTATTCACCCAACATATCTCTACCTTCACACTAGATTTTAGTGGTGTTGTGAAGTTTTCCTGTTTGTTTTTCTTGTTATAAAATTTTTTAAATTATTTTAAGATTCTTTCTTCTTATAAATCACACTGCTTATTCCCCAACATGTTTCCACCATCACATTAGCTTTTTTGTGGTACTGTGGAGTTTTCCCCTTTGTTTTCTTTGTTAAAAAAGAAATAATTTTAAGATTTCTTTTCTTTTTTTCTTATTAATCACACAGTTTATTCCCCCTACATATTTCGACCTCAATATTGGTCTTTTGTAGTGCCGTGGAATTTTCTTCTTTGTTTTTTGTCAAAGAAAAAAAATAATTCATCTTAAGTTTTTTTTTTCCCTTGTTTCTCTTTCTCTCTCTCTTTTTTTAAATTAGTCTTAAAAAAAATTCAACTGCTTTTCCTACTGTTCTTTACTGGCTGTAGCTATTCCTGAATATATAAATCTTTTCCACATACATCTATTTATCTTTTTCTATTTGTTTCTCCTCTCTCTCTTTTTTAATTTTTAAAATCCTCTTCTCCACCCCTTCCTTTTCTAATCTCTTCCTATCTTTCTTTACTCTCTCTCTTTTTTATTCTCTCCTTTTCCCTCACTCTTTCTTGTTTCACCAAGTAAGTTAAATTGTCGAGCTCTCTATGCTATATTCCCCAGTTGGTCCTCTGCTCATGCTCAGATTTCCAGACCAAGCATTAACTAACTCTGCTTTCAATTGATTGATATCCCCTCTGGTTTTCCTTGCTCACCAAGTCAATCTCCTGTGCTCTTTTCTTTAGAACACATTGGTTCTTACTGTATATGTGGAAGTGTGTATATATGTCCCAGTATTTCTGTAATTACCTACTTGATCTCCTCCTACTAGAAGCCAGAGACAAGTCACACCCAACAAGAAATCAACACAAACCACACAACAAACATTTCCTTCCAAGGGAAAAAATCAAAAGGAAGAAATATCACAACCCTAAAGCCTGGTAAAAGGAGATCTCAAGTGAAGCAAGCTAGAAAAAAAAAAAAAAAAAAAGAAAAGACAGAAAAATACAGCATAAACAAAAGAGAAAGGTGGAAACTCACAAGACCAAATAAACAAAGAGGAAATAAGTAATCTTCCTGAGAGAGAATTCAGATTAAGGATAATAAAGATGCTCCCAAAGACTTGAAAATAGAATGGAGAAAATGCAAGAAGCATTTAACACAGTTAATACAATCACCAAGAACATAGGAGGAATAAAGAATAAGCAAACAGAGATGAATAATTCAATCACTGACATTAAAAATATTCTAGAAGGAATCAATAGCAGAATAACTGAGGCAGAGGAATGGATAAGTGAGCTGGAGGACAGAATGGTGGAAATAACTGCTGAGAGCAGAATAAAGGGAAAGGAATGAAAAGAATTGAGGAAAGCCTCAGCGACCTTGGGGACAGTATTAAACACATGAACATTTGAGCTATAGGGGTCCCAGAGGGAGAATTAAAAGAGAAAGGCACTGGGAAAGTTTTTGAAAAAATTATAGTTGAAAACTTTCCCAATACAGGAAAGGAAATAGTCAATCAAGTCCAAGAAGCACAGAGAGCCCCCTACAGGTTAAACACAAGGAGAAACGCATCAAGACACATATTAATCATGCTAACAGAGATTAAGCACAAAGAAAGAATACTAAAAGCAGAGGGGAAAAGCAACAAGTAACATATAGGGGTAGCCCAGACAATTAATGGCAGATCTCTTAGCAGAAAATCTACAGGCCAGAAGGGAATGGCAGAATATATTTAAAGTACCAAAAGAGAAAAATCTACAGCCATGATTACTATAACTGGCAAAGATATTCAAAATTGACAGAGAAATCAAAGGCTTTATGGACAAGCAGAAGTTAAGAGAATTCAGTGACACAAAACAAGCCTTGCAACAAATGCTAAAGGGACTTACATAGCGAGTAAACACAGGAGAAAGGAACGACCAGCAAAAGCAACCAAGAAAATACCAATAGGAACATATGTATCAATAATTACCTTAAATGTAAATGGATTAAATGTGTCAACCAAAAGTTACTGACTGAATGGATACAAAAACAAGACCTGCATATATGCTGCCTACAGGAGGCACACTTCAGATTTAGAGACACATACAGACTGAAAATTAAAGAGTGGAAAAAGTCATTCCATGAGAATGGAAACCAAAAGAAAGCTGGAGTGGCAATCCTTACTTCACACAAAATAGACTTTAAAATAAAGAATATCATAAGAGACAAAGAAGGACACTACATGATGATGAAAGGATCAATCCAAGAAGAAGGCATAACAATTGTAAATGTCTATGCACCCAACATGGGAGCACTTCAATACATAAGGAAAACACTGACAGGCATAAGAGGAGAAATTGACAGCAACACAATACTAGTAGGGGACTTAACACCCCACCTTCACAAATGGACAGATTGTCAAAACTAAGAATCAGTAAGGAAACACAAACCTTAAATAAAGCATTAGACCAAATGGACCTAATTGATATCTTCAGGACTTCCCATCCAAATGCAGAAGAATACACTTTCTTCTCAAGTGCACATGGAATATTCTCCAGGATAGACCACTTGGGTCACAAGTCAAACCTCAATAAATTTAAGAAAATTGAAATTTTATCAAGTATCTTCTCTGACCACAGTGCTATGAGACTAGATCTCCACTACAAGGGAAAAAAAAAAAAAAAAAACACAAAGGCATGGATGTTAAACAACACATTACTAAATAACAAAAAGGTTATTGAAGAAATAAGAAAGGAAACCTAAAGATTCTTAGAAACAAATGACAATGAAAATACAATAATCAAAACCTGTGGGACTCACTTAAAGCAATTATAAGAGGGAGGTTTATAGTGATACAATCATACCTAAAGAAGCAAGAAAAGCTTTGAATAGACAACCTAACTCTACATCTAAAACAGCTGGGAAAAGAACAAAAAACCCTCAGAGTCAACAGAAGGAAGGAGATCATAAAAATCAAAGAAGAAACAAATGAAAAATAAATGAAGGAAACAAGAACAAAGATTAATAAGCTAAAATCTGGTTCTTTGAGAAGATAAACAAAATTGACAAACCACTACTCAGACTCATCAAGAAAAAAAAAAGGAAGAAAAATCAAATCAATAAAATTAGAAATTTAAAAAGAGAGGTTACAACAGATAACACAGAAAGGATACATAGACAACACACAAAGGATAGTAAGAGAATATTATAAGCAACTATATGCTAATAAAATGGATCCTAGAGGAAATGGACAGATATTTAGAAAAGATTAGCCTCCCAAGACTGAACCAGGAAGAAATAGAAATTATGAACAACCCATTTACAAGCACTAAAATTGAAGCTGTGATCAAAAATCTGCCAAGAAACAAAAGCCCAGGGCCAGGTGGCTTCACAGGGGAATATTATCAAACATTTAGAGAAGAGCTAATGCCTATTTTTCTGAAACTTTTCAAAAAAATTACAGAGGAAGTATCACTTCCAACCTCATTCTATGAGGCCACAATCACCCTGATACCGAAACCAGGAAAAGACAACATGAAAAAAGAAAACTACAGGCCAATATCACTGATGAACATAGATGCAGATATCTTCAACAAAATTCTAGCAAAACAGAATCCAACAACACATTAAAAAGCTCATACAGCATGATCAAGTTGAGTTTATTCCAGGGATGCAAAGATTCTTCAGTTTATGCAAATCAATCAGTGTGACATATCATATCAATAAATTGAAAGATAAAAACCATATGATCATATCAATAGATGCAAAAAAAGCCTTTGACAAGATCCAGCATCCATTTATGATAAAAATGCCTCAAAAATGGGTATAGTAGGAATCTACCTTAACACAGTAAAGGCCATATATAAAAAGCCCACAGCAAACATTATTCTCAATGGTGAAAAACTAAAAGCTTTCCCTCTAAGATGAGGAACAAGACAAGGATGTCCACTCTCATCACTATTATTCAACATGACAATTAGAGAAGAAAAACAAATAAAAGTAATCCAGATCATAGAAGAAGAAGTAAATTGCTCACTGTTTCCAGATGACATTATACTATACATAGAAAATGCAAAAGAAACTATCAGAAAATTACTAGAGCCAATCAGCAATTCAGCAAAGTCATGGGATACAGGTCAGTTGCAAGAAATCCCTTGCACTCCTATGTGCTAACAATGAAAAATCAGAAAGAGAAATTAAAGAATCAATACCATTCACCATTGCAACAAAAAGTATAAAATATCTAGGAATAAACCTACCTAAGGAAACAAAAGACCTATATATGGAAAACTATAAGACACTGATGAAAGAAATCGAAGGTGACATAAACTGATGGAGAGATATTCCATAGTCCTGGGTAGGAAGAATCAATATTGTGAAAATGATTATACTACCAAAGGCAATTTATAGATTCAATACTATCCCTATCAAATTACCTATGGCTTTTTTTCACAGAATTAGAACAACAACAATAAAAAATTCACAATTCATATGGAAACACAGAAGACACCAAATAACCAAAGCAGTCTTGAGAAAGAAGAATGGAGCGGGAAGAATCAGCCTTCCTGACTTCAGACTATACTACAAAGCTACAGTCATCAAGGCGATATAGTACTGACACAAAAACAGAAATGTAGACCAATGAAACAAGATAGAGAACCCAGAGATAAACCCATGCACCTATGAGTACCTTATTTTTGACAAAGGAGGCAAGAATATACAATGGGGCAAAGACAGCCTCTTCTATAAGTGGTTCTGGGAAAACTGGACAGCTATGTACAGAAGAATGAAATTAGATCACTACCTAATGCTATATACAAAGATAAAGTCAAAATGGATACCTAAATGTAAGATTGCTGCTACTGCTGCTGCTGCTGCTGCTGCTGCTGCTGCTGCTGCTGCTAAGTCGCATCAGTCGTGTCCGACTCTGTGCGACCCCAGAGATGACAGCCCACCAGGCTCCTCCGTCCCTGGGATTCTCCAGACAAGAAATGTAAGACTGGAAACTATTAAACTCTTAGAGGAGAACATAGGCAGAACACTCAATGACAGAAATCAAAGCAAGATCTTCTATGATCCACCTCCTAGAATAATGGAAATGAAAACAAACAAAAAAACAAACAAAAACCTAATTAAGCTTTAAAGTTTTGCGCAGCAAAGGAAACTATAACCAAGATGAAAAGACAACACTCATAATGGGAGAAAATAATAGCAAGGGAAACAACTGATCGATAATTAATTTTAAAAATATACAAGCAACTTATACAACTCCATACCAGAAAAGCAAACAACTCAATCAAGAAGTGGGAAAGGGACCTGAAGAGATATTTCTCCAAAGAAAACATACAGATGGCTAACAATCATAGGAAAAGATGCACAACATTACTCATTATCAGAGAAATGCAGATCAAAACTACAATGAGATACAACTTCACATCAGTCAGAATACTACTACTACTAAGTCACTTCAGTAGTGTCCGACTCTGTGCGACCCCATAGACGGCAGCCCACCAGGCTTCCCCTTCCCTGGGATTCTCCAGGCAAGAACACTGGAGTGGGTTGCCATTTTCTTCTCCAGTTTTCCTTTAAAATTGGAGGAAGTTACAGTTCAGCACACACAGTCAGAACAACCATCATCAAAAAGTCTATAAACAATAAATGCTGGAGAGGGTGTGGAGAAAAGGGACCACTTTTGCATTGCTGGTGGGAATATAAATTGATTCAGCCACTATGGAAGATGGTATATAGACTTCTTAAAAAGCCAGAAATAAAACCACCATATGACCAAGCAAACTCACTCCTAAGCATATACAAGCAACCTTTGAGGAAATCAAAACTGAAAAAGACACATGTACACCAGTGTTCACTTCAGCACTATTTACAATGGCTAGAACATGGAAGCAACCTAGATGTCCATCAACAGATGAATGGATAAAGAAGCTGGTGTACATATATACAATGGAATACTATTCAGCCATAAAAAAGAAAACATTTGACTCTGTTCTAATGAGGTCGATGAAACTAGAGGGTATTATACAGAGTGAAGTAAGTCAGAAATATAAATATTGTATACTGAAACAGATATATAGAATCTGAAGAGATGGCATTGATTAATTTATTTTCATGGCAACAATGGAGAAACAGACATAGAGAACAGACCTATGGAGAAGGTGGGAAGAGAGGAAGAAGAAGATGAGATTTATGGAGAGAGTGACATAGAAATTTACAGTACCTTGTGTAAAACAGATAGCCAATGGGGATTTGCTGTATGACTCAGGGAACTCAAACACGGGCTCTGGGACAGGCTGAAGGGTGAGGTGGGAAGGGAGATAGGAGAGAGGTGTGGGAGGGAAGGGACATGGGTGTACCTATGGCTGATTCTTGTTGATGTATAACAGAAAAACCACAAAATTCTGTAAAACAATTATCTATCAATTAAAAAAATTTAAAAAACAATTAGGTTGCAAAGCAGCTTATCATTAACTTTTCTTAAGACAATTATTTTTTATTAGTAAATAAATGAATAAAAGAAACATTTTTTAAAAAAGAATAACAGAAGAACTCTACAAAAAATATCTCCAGAACACCTAGTCAAACATCTTGGAATTTGAAGTCAAGTGGACCTTAGGAAGCATCACTATGAACAAAGCTAGTGGAGGTGATGGAATTTCAGTTGAGCTATTTCAACTTAACTATCAAATCCTAAAAGATGATGCTGTCAAAGTGCTGCACTCAATATGCCAGCAAGTGTGGAAAACTCAGCAGTGGCCACACAACTGGAAGAGTTCAGTTTTCATTCCAATCCCAAAGAAAGGCAATGCCAAAGAATGTCCAAACTACCTCAGACAATTGCACTCATCTCAATGTTAGTAAAGTAATGCTTAATATCCCCCAAGCTAGACTTCAACAGTATGTGAACCAAGAATTTCCAGATGTTCAAGCTGGATTTAGAAAAGGCAAAGGAACCAGAGATCAAATTGCCAATATACATTGGATCATAAAAAAGCAAGAGTTCCAGAAAAACATCCACTTCTGCTTTATTTACTGTGTCAAAGTCTTTGACTGTGTGGACCAAAGCAAACTTTGGAAAATTCTTAAAGAGATGGGAATACCAGACTACCTTACCTGCCTCTTAAGAAATCAGTATGCAGGTAAAAAGCAACAGTTAGAACCAGACCTGCAAATGGACTGGTTCCAAATGTTGAAAGGAGTACCTCAAGCCTGTATATTTTTATGCTGCATATTTAACATATTTGCAGAGTACATCATGTGAAAACCTGGGCTGGATGAAGCACAAGCTGGAATCAAGATTGCCAGGAGAATATCAATAACCTCAGATAGGCAGATGAAACCACCCTTATGACACAAAGCGAAGAGAAACTGAAGAGCCTCTTGAAAGTGAAAGAGGAGAGCGAAAAAACTGGCTTGAAACTCAACATTCAAAAAACAAATATGGTGTCCGTTCCCATCACTTCATGTCAAATAGATGAGGAAATAATGGAAACAGTGACAGACTTTATTTTCTTGCACTCCAAAATCACTGCAGATGGTGATGACTGTAGCTGTGAATTAAAAGCCGCTTGCCCCTTAGAAGAAAATCTATAACAAATCCTAACAACATATTAGAAAGCAGAGACATTACTTTGTCAACAAAGTCTGTCTATTCAAAGCTACAGTTTTTCCAGTAGTCATGTATGACTTCCCTGGTGGCTCAGACAGTAAAGCGTCTGTCTACAATGTGGGAGACCTGGGTTTGATCCCTGGGTCGGGAAGATCGCCTGTAGAAGGAAATGGCAATCCACTCCAGGACTATTGCCTGGAAAATCCCATGGACAGAGGAGCCTGGTAGGCTACAGTCCATGGGTTTGCAAAGAGTCGGACACGACTGAGTGACTTCACCATGTATGAATGTGAGATTTTGACCATAAAGAAGGCAGAGTGCTGAAGAATTGATGCCTTTGAAATACAGTGAGAGAAGACTCTTGAGAGTCCCTCGGACTATAAGGATATCAAACCAGTCAATTCTAAAGGAAATCAATCTGAATATTCATTGGAATGACTAATGCTAAATCAGCTTCAGCTTTGAAACTCCAATACTTTGACCCCCTGATTGAAAGAATTGACTCATTGTAAAAGACCTTCATGCTGGGAAAGACTGAAGGCAGGAGAAGGGGATGACAGGATGAGATGGTTGAATGGCATCACCAAGTTGATGGACATGTTTGAACAAGCGCCAGGAGCTGGTGATGGACAGGAAAGCATGTCATGCTACAGTCTATGGGGTGGCAGTTGGACATGACTGAGCGACTGAACTGAACTTGAGTCTTCTTTAACCTTTGGACTTAGATTGAAGTTTACATTATTTTCTGCTAGATCTCTAGTTTGTAAATTGCAGAGTCTAGGACTTCTCAGTCTCCATAATTGTGTGATTAGGAATTCCCTATCTCCAAAACTCTGACAAGTACATGCTTACTGTTTAAGTCTGCTATCTGTGGTATTTTGATATGACTATGACTTCCTGAACAGACTAAGACACTTAGGCACATGTCTTTCCTGATTTAATAATTTATTAAGAGTGGAATGTGTATCTGTGCTGGATAAGGCAATGGCACACCACTCCAGTACCCTTGCCTGGAAAATCCCATGAATGGAGGAGCCTGGTAGGCAGCAGTCCATGGGGTTGCCAAGAGTCGTCCAGACACAACTGAGCGACTTCACTTTCACTTTTCACTTTCATGCATTGGAGCAGGAAATGGCAACCCACTCCAGCGTTCTTGCTTGGAGAATCCCAGGGATGGGGGAGCCTGGTGGGCTGCCGTCTATGGGGTCACACAGAGCCGGACATGACTGAAGCAACTTAGCAGCAGTGGCAGCAGCAGTGTATCTGTGCACTGAGCACATTCATTTCTACATAGTGAGATATTAGTAGCTATTTTTTGTATCTGGAGATAGTCAAAAGAAACTAGAATGATATGTGTTACCTTTATAATTTTCACTTTTTGAGGCATTGTTTTTCAGTGCTGTTTTAAGTATTCCACTTTAATACTTTTCAGAATTTACATTTGCAATTAAGTTTGATTAAAAGCTTTACCTTAAAATATAGAATCAAATCAATGAATCAGAATTATTTATGATCAGTATATCCATGTTACACAAGCACATGATTCTAAACTACAAAATTATACTTAATAAATTCACTCTTAATTTATTAAATATGTAAAAAAAAAGAAACAGAAAA
>SJYC01081702.1:0-29189 GCA_006408675.1 Madoqua kirkii | reverse complement strand
CACAATTGGCACATTTACAATGGATAAAAATAGGGTGATTTTGTGTGTGTGTGTGTGTGAGACACCTCATTTAGATTTAGTGAAGTGAAGCTCAGATCAAATTACATGCTGAAACAGAATTCATGTATACAAATTATGTACAGTGCCACAATTAACTTAGAATTGGATGCTCATTATCCTGCTGTTTTGTTCCATTTTTGTTCACATGTCAAAAAAAATCAAATATAAATGCAATTACTTTCCAGGAGAAAATAAATGTCAGCAATTCAACATTCAAAAAGGCAACAATCACAATGCCAGATGACCAAAGCAATAACTTTCTGAAGATAACAGGCAAGTAATTAACCCTGGAGCCAGATCATCAAACCATTCAAAGAAATCTTAGATCAGTGGAGGAGAGTTGCAGCATGTGTGACTTTATAACGTAAATAAAATATATTAAAATCACCCCTTCTCAGAATGACCGTATGATTTTGTTAACCTCTATTCTGATCTCTCAGTTTTTAAAAAATATTTATTTACTCCTTTCTGGCTATGCCGGGTATTTATTGTTGCATAGGCTTTTCTCTAATTGCAGCAAGCGGGGGCACTCACTAGCTGCAGTGTGCGGCTACTCACTGCAGAGGCTTCTCTTGTTGCAGAGCACAGGTTCTAGGGCACACAGGCTTCAGTAGTGTTGTGTGGGGGCTCAGTAGTTGAGGTTCCCAGGCTCTAGAGCACAGGCTCAATAGTTCTGGGGAATGAGTTTAGTTGCTCCATGGCATGTGAGATCTGTCTCCTGCATTGGCAGGTGGGTTCTTTATCACTGAGCCTCCAGGGAAGCCCTGACGCCATCAGTTTGATGGCAATTGCATAATAGTTAAGAATTTCTGCCAAATTAAAAGTGCTTTTAAAAAATCCCAACTCTCTTAAGTCTGTGTTGTGGTGGTACTGCCATATTGTTCATACTAAGTATCTCTTTATAGCAAAAGACAATGAATCCATTCTTAAAATAATATACCATTGTTGTGTCTCTCGGAGAAGGCAGTGGCAGCCCACTCCAGTACTCTTGCCTGGAAAATCCCATGGACGGAGGAGCCTGGAAGGCTGCAGTCCATGGGGTCGCTGAGGGTCAGACATGACTGAGCGACTTCCCTTTCACTTTTCACTTTCATGCATTAGAGAAGGAAATGGCAACCCACTCCAGTGTTCTTGCCTTGAGAATCCCAGGGATGGGAAGCCTGGTGGGTTGCTGTCTATGGGGTTGCACAGAGTTGAACACGACTGAAGTGACTTAGCAGTAGCAGTTGTGTCTCTAGGTTTTAAGTTGAAGAAAGAAGCTAAACTGGGTGCTAAAATATTATAATGGATATCAAAACTTTCCTAAATAGTTTAATTCAACTTGTGAAATTAAGCTTTTATTTATAATGATTACAAAATATACATGTGCACATATAGAACTGCATTCAGAGCTCCATTAAGCAGTTAACCAAAACAACTGTTAGAAGGAAAAGATCAAAACATTTAATAAGCATTAACAGTAGTTTTTGCTTACAAATTCTGTCAGATATATGAAAGTTTAGAAAGTAGAGGGATTTTATAATTTCTAGAATCCAACCTTATTATTACAAAATTTAATAAGAAGCAACACACAAATACATGCACAAACAATACACTCTTGAGCAGCCATACCTCTGTCTCTTATACACATCTAGATGTGTATAAGAGACAGCTGAAAGAGATCAGCCCTGATAAGCAGTTAACCAAAACAACTGTTAGAAGGAAAAGATCAAAACATTTAATAAGCATTAACAGTAGTTTTTGCTTACAAATTCTGTCAGATATATGAAAGTTTAGAAAGTAGAGGGATTTTATAATTTCTAGAATCCAACCTTATTATTACAAAATTTAATAAGAAGCAACACACAAATACATGCACAAACAATACACTCTTGAGCAGCCATACCTTCTAAAGTTTTGTTCTGAAATTGACTAATACAAATGCAGAGATAGACACTATGATCCCTTCTATATTCTTCATTAAGGTACCTTTTCTTCTACTTGCATATGAATATTCATTAAATTCTGTGTCTTGGGAATCTATTATTTTCTCAGAATACACAAGCAGAAGTCTAAAATGGGAAAACATAAGCAGAATGTAACTTCATGTTTGAGTCATCTGCAGGACTATTGAAGGACAACAGTTTTGTAGAGTTAAATGGTGTCCATCAGTGTTTCAATATCTTAGAAGCTTGCTGAATAAGTTTCCAATCTTCCTTTAGAATTGTATGTATTCCAGCTTGTGTTTTCTTAAGATAGGTCATAAAAATATACTAGATTATATAAAAGTCAAACTCAGGAATTAAACCCACAAATGTATCTGTCAAAGTGTGCTGTGCTCACATTCTTAAATAGATTAGCAAAAATCGCCACTTTTATTATTTATAAAGAGAAAATTGTTGGCATTATAATTATTCTGACTAATGGCATCTATACCTTTCATAATGATATTTTTGGATATTTTTGAAGCAATACTTTACATTTTGAATGAATGTCTCACATAAAGTGTTTTTATCCATAAATGCATATTATTATACTGTAAAATATTGTTTATATTATACATCTATTCATGAATATAAAATAAAAGTTTTCCACTATGAAGAGTTGAATTCTTTTTGCATTTATGGACCCTTACAAATCATAATCTGATTTCAAAGCTATACTAAGATTTAAAATTTTTTGTCTTCTCATATGTTCAAAGACCCATGGTTCTCTAAATTGGAATATTAAGCAACTTAATAGCTTATTGATATAGTCTCCATACTGAGCATTTTATCTTATGTTATGGGAATAACCTGTAGATATTGTAAACCTGGGTATGGCAATACTAATGTTTTCCATTCTGGCTTAAGATTTCCTTCTAAAAGTGTGCTTTCATATGCTGATTTACAAATTAAAAGTAATAATTCATCTAAGTGATCAGGATATATTAAATACATACTCATAGTACAGGATTACTAAAGTGTAATATGAAAATAAACATACTTTCACTTACATTTAAAATTTTCTTTACAAATGTGTAACTTGTGATGTTTGTTGAAACTGCACATCAATTTCTGCTGGCTACTCTTCAACAAACTCAAACCTGGCTAAAATCCAGATGCACATAATAACATGAAATATTTTTCACTGAGTTAAAACAAATTGAGGTCAGCAGTATCACTACTACAAAGATGTGGCTCTGATCATATTGTATGTCATGGTTGATACACTTCAGCATGGAAAACAGTTTGGAAGTTACGTAGTCAAGATGATCAATGAATAAAGCAATACTACTACTATCCTGGATTGCCTGCTACAAAAAAAGTGTGATCATTTCAAATAGAGTATTCAGTGTATGTTTCGAAAAATATATTTAATCTAGAGTATTTCAGAATAAATCGTTTTTACAGAGTTGAAGTTATTTCTCAAGAATGTACCATGAAGACTTGAACACTATCAGTAACATTCAGTAGCTTTACTTTTCTTATATCTTATGTGAATTACTATATTTGTAATACTACAGGTATGCTTTTTTCTCAGAATTCAGACATTATACCATAATATTTCCAAGAATAAATGTTTGTCAACCTGAACTTTTAGAGATTATTATTAAAAAAGAGGTGATGTTTTGCCATACATAATGGTTATATTCAAGAAGTTGGGTTAAGGAAATATTTTGACAGAATAGTAGAAGATAGGCATATCACCATGGTTTCTCAAGTAGTTTGTGTTAAAACTGAAACCTTAAATTAGATTGCACTCTTCTCTATATTAATCTTCATCTCAGTGAAAAAGTAATTCAGCTAGAGATGTTACTGCAAATGTAGCATTTAAGTGATTGTCAGATTTTTATTCTTCTGATGCTAAAAGCACCAGTTTTATTCAATATCATGAAATACAATAAATTTTATATTTATTTTTTTTATTATTTTATGAGTTTTTATATTCTATAGCTTTCATAAATAATTTGGTAGAAAAGAGCATAATATGTCAATTCGTTAGTATCGTCAGTATAAAATATAGTAAAATCTTGGTCATGGAGAAATTTCATTGCTGCAGTGGCATAATTCTATCAACTATATCCAAATTCAAGGGATGACAGCACTGACAGTGAAGCTCATCCTCGAGGGTATTTAGAAGAAAATCTATCATCTGTAAACCTAAAGCGATAACAGCCATTAACTACAAGGGATGTGGATGTGCTCCTTGTCAATTTTCCAAAGGAGAAAATGCATTTACTGAAAAGATAAACTGTAACTGTCAGGTAGAGGAGACAGTCTTATCTTTGACAAGATTGACCATGAAAAGGTACAAAAGATTAGTGTTCTAGAATGGTTTGCAGGATTATGGGATATTTTTGTTTAAAACAAATTTAACTCAGTATTATTTACTTTGCTTCAGCAGAGAGTAAATATGCCTTTAAAAATCAAAAATATTTAAAATCAACAGTTTTTTATCTAAAACAGAAATCATATACATACATGGACATGCTTGAAAAACAAATGAATGACTGAAGACTTTTCTCTTTAAACAAAACAGGTCTTAAACGTAATCTAGTTACACTTTCTATGATTTTTTAAGAACTAGTTCATCTTAAGCTGATCTTATTATCTAGCCTTTCCACCATGTGAAGTTATGGTTCATTTCAGCATATTCTTAAAGAATTTATTCTGCCTGCCACCCCTGTGTCATCTCATGTTAGTTCAGCAGCCAACAGCTGTTGGACATCTTGCTGTCATCTACCCTACACACATTTCCTGAAGCAGAGCTGTGTTGTGACAGGAATTGCTTATCACTGACTGCTTTCCAGACCTGCCTTTTGGATAATCACTTTGTCATTTAAAGCTAATATGAGCACAGTTTATGACTGAAGTTTATGAAACAGCTTTGAGAACCAAATATATCTATGGATTGTCAATGATTGTTTTCTTTTTTGCTGAAACAGATAGAATATAAAACTGATCCCTCCAAACAGTCTGATCTATAGTAGGACAGTAAGTGTTTTGAGTTCCTACAAGTCTTTTCCATAAAAAGCTTTAGATGACCCATAACAAGCATCCTAGCCTAGCTGCTATGTAAGACCTCTCCAGATTTCGTATTATTTGTGCAACATACTGCGGGGTGTTACACAATTTTTTGCCCATCTCCCCCATTTTTTGCCCATCTCCCCAAAAGTCTTCCCTAGTGGCTCAGATGGTAAAGCATCTGCCTGCCATGAAGGAGATCTGGGTTCAATCTCTGAGTCAAGAAGATCCCCTAGAGTAGGGAATGGCAACCCTCTCCAGTATTCTTGCCTGGAAAAACCCATAGACACAGGACCCTGGTGGGCTACAGTCCAAAGGGTCTCAGAGTCAGACACAACTGAAGAACTAAGCAAAGCACAAAAAGTACTACTACTGGGGTAATTAGCATTGAGTTGACTTAAATGTGTGAGAATAAATTTATTGTATAAGGGTGTATTAATTACTTAGAATAATCAGTTCAGTTCAAACCTCAGTCATGTTGACTCTTAGCGACCCCATGAATTGCAGCACACCAGGCCTCCCTTCCATCACTAACTTCTGGAGTTCACTCAGACTCACGTCCATCGAGTCAGTGATGCCATCCAGCCATCTCATCCTGTGTCGTCCCCTTCTCCTCCTGCCCCCCATCCCTCCCAGCATCAGAGTCTTTTCCAGTGAGTCAACTCTGCGTGAGATGGCCAAAGTACTGGAGTTTCAGCTTCAGCATCATTTCCTCCAAAGAAATCCCAGGGCTGATCTCATTCAGAATGCACTGGTTGGATCTCCTTGCAGTCCAAGGAATTTTCAAGAGTCTTCTCCAACACCACAGTTCAAAAACATCAGTTCTTCGGCGCTCAGCTTTCTTCATAGTTCAACTCTCACATCCATACATAACCATGGGAAAAACCATAACCTTGACTAATTGGAACTTTGTTGGCAAAGTAATACCTCTGCTTTTCAATATGCTATCTAGGTTGGTCATAACTTTTCTTCCAAGGAGTAAGTGTCTTTTAATTTCATGGCTGCAGTCACCATCTACAGTGATTTTGGAGCCCCCCCAAATAAAGTCTGACACTGTTTCCACTGTTTCCCCATCTATTTCCCATGAAGTGATGGGACCAGATGCCATGATCTTCGTTCTCTGAAAGTTGAGCTTTAAGCCAACTTTTTCATTCTCCACTTTCACTTTCATCAAGAGGCTTTATAGTTCCTCTTCACTTTCTGCCATAAAGGTGGTGTCATCTGCATATCTGAGGTTATTGACATTACTCCTGGCAATCTTGAATCCAGCTTGTGTTTCTTCCAGTCCAGCATTTCTCATGATGTACTCTGCACAGAAGTTAAATAAGCAGGGTGACAATATACAATCTTGACGTACTCCTTTTCCCATTTGGAACCAGTCTGTTGTTCCATGTCCAGTTCTAACTGTTGCTTCCTGACCTGCATATAAGTTTCTCAAGAGGCAGGTTAGGTGATCTGGTATTCCCATCTCTTTCAGAATTTTCCATAGTTTATTGTGATCCACACAGTCAAAGGTTTTGGCATAGTCAATAAAGCAGAAATAGATCTTTTTCTGGAACTCTCTTGCTTTTTCAACAGTGGAATTAAATGAGGGTCATTCCTTAACTTTCTAGGAAAACACAAATAGACACTGGTAGTCACACAGTTTCTTCTGTTACTACTATTACAACTTTGTAAAATAAAAGAGTTCACTATAAAACCTCCAGAATGCACTGAGATATGGTGTTATTTTGTGTACTCTAGCCTTTGAAATCTGATATTTATAAATGGGAACAACAAGCTACTTACAGGGCTAAAGTGGTATCCATAGTCACTATATTAACAGACTTAGAGAACCATAGGTTATATAACAGTTATGCATTCAGACAGGTATAATATCTACCCACTCCATAGTTGTACTTTGGAAATGAACATCATATATACTCTCTCCTTTACTCTATAGTCTGAAAAAAGATTCATCTTACTCTAATCATATTCTACTGTGGAGGAGTATTATCTTTAGCCAAAACCAAAAAGTCAGCTTTCTATTTGTTATCATCTTGTTGTGAGGGTATAACATAATCAAATTTAGATAAGAAAAAGTTATTTGCACAGCAATGTAGAAAATAAATTGGAGGAATGCAAAACAGCATGTAAGGAGAGGAGATATGAGAAATGTGAGATTCCAGAAAAGAGATTATAATCACTTGGAATATAATAGAGGGGTTTAAATAAAAGGAAAAGATGTGAGTTTGAAAGATATGTAGAATGCAAAGATCAACGAATTTTGAGAATGATTGCATAATGCTATGAAAAAAAAAACAGGTGGTATCACAAACACTTTTGATATTGGAGCTTGATAAATAATGATTGTATAATCAATCGGGAAAATTGGATAAAGTAAATTTAAAGGTGAATGGGATATGGTAATAAGGTTGCTTTAGTACTTTTGCCTGGAAAACCCCATGGACGGAGGAGCCTGGTGAGCTGCAGTTCACAGGGTCACTGAGTCGGATGCGACTGAGTGACTTCACTTTCATTTTTCACTTTCATTCATTGGAGAAGGAAATGGCAACCCACTCCAGTGTTCTTGCCTGGAGAATCCCAGGGATGGGGGAGCTGGTGGGCTGCCGTTTCTGGGGTCGCACAGAGTCGGACACAACTGAAGCGACTTAGCAGTAGCAGTAGCAGAGGCATCTGGAATGGTGGGTATCATGCTGGATATTAACTGTAAGTACTTTGTAGGAATAGGGTAATTATAGTTTTAGGCAAATTTCACCTATGAAAGAATTTATGACGTGAAAACAGAAGATTTAAGATAAAATGTACTTAGTAAAATGTTTAAATTCCAAATGGAAAATAATAAGGCAACAAAGGAGACCCAGAAGGTATGTACTGAAAGGAAGGCATTACATTAAAAGACAATTCACAAAAGACAAAACAAAACAAAAGCCAGCATTTTCACAGGATGGACCATTGAAAGTATTTAGTGTTCCTGAGAAAAAAAGGGGAAACAAAATATATAGTATGGAAGGAAACTGATACAGAAATAGTGAGTTATTTCTGTGAAGTAAGCTAAGGTAAAGCCAGAATGAAGGAGAATAATTGAAAGAGAATTGAGAAATTGAGAAATTTAATTATAAATACAGTCATAGGGACAACTGGAGGGGTACAAGAGACATTGAGAGGGATTCTTTTGTTTCAGTTTGAACAATCTTTATAGCTAAGTTAAATGACTTGACTGAGAGAAAGAGAAAGAATATTTCAGTAAGTTTCCAATAGAATCATCATGAACATACAATATTTAGCACAGATTAAGAACAAATGAAGCAGTTTATGGCCTCTGTCCACGATACAATTAGGAGAAGAATATAGTGAATTTCAAACTATGTGTCCATATGGAAATGAATTGCCAGATCCATCAGCTGGGTCCAGAGCCTCGCATAGAGGTAGAAGTTGCACAAAAAGGAGAGGAAGTGATCAGTGGCTGAGGAGGTGAGAATACAGATGATACAGTTCAATCGCTCAGTTGTGTCCAACTCTCTGTGACCACCTGGACTGCAGCATGCCAGGCTTCCCTGTTCATCACCAACTCCCTGAGCTGGCTCAAACTCACGTCCATCAAGTCAGTGATGCCATCCAACCATCTCATCATCTGTCATCCCCTTCTCCCCCTGCCCTCAATCTTTTCCAGCATCAGGGTCTTTTCTAAGGAGTCAGTTCTTTGCTTTGGGTGGCCAAAGTATTGGATCTTCAGATTCAGCATCAGTCCTTCCAATGAATATTCAGGACTGATTTCCTTTAGGATTGACTTGTTTGATCTCCTTGCAGTCCAAGGGACTCTCAAGAGTCTTCTCCAACACTACAGTACAGAAGCATCAATTCTTTGGTGCTCAGCTTTCTTTATGGTGCAACTCTCATATCCATACATGACTACTGACAAAACCAAAGCTTTGACTAGACAGATCTTTGTTGGCAAAATAAGGTCTCTGCTTTTTAATATACTGTCTCGGTTTTAATATGCTGAGGATATCAGTGGCCCAGAAGGTGAGAACACAGATGATATAATTCTCAGTTAAGTAGAATGGAGAGAGTGAGGGGGAGAGGAAAAGGGAAAGAGACAGATAATGGATTTCAGTAAAATGTTAACAGTGAGTAAATATAGCTAAAGCTCGGCCAAGTTGTGATCATCATATTGCTCTTTGAACTTTGCTTGAAAAGTTTGAAAATTTGCAAAATACAAACTGTGAAAAGTAAATCTGCAGCATTGTTACATATTGTTTGCTTTAAATTGTATAATGATAATACAGTTTTTTGCTATTAAATAAACGTTTACTTATTTTCCTTTATAAGCACATAATGACCAAATTGACCTGTGAAGGATATTACAATTGCTCTATATTGTTAAATCTGTTGGTTTTATTACAAATACTAGTTTTATTAATGTGATTTCAATATTTCTATTGCTAAGCTCAACTTATGAATTACACTCATATTTCTCAGACAATGCCCCTTTAATCAGTAAAATAGAATTAATTTTGTTTTGGTATATTACTATGTGAAATAATTAGAATTTGTAAAATAAGCTAAGAATTATTAAAGTCTGGTCTCTCTGACCTACATATCGAGCCCTTTATATGATCCCTTGATCAGTCATTCCACTTAGGACACTGAACAAACCATTTTTCAATAATTTCTACTTTCATAGGCTTGTCTGTCATTATGTCTTAGGAAAAGTTGTTTATTTGTGAAGCAGACCATGTTTATAAGTCCTGGGAATAAGTTCAAATAATCCTTTACATGTTTCCAGCTCACTGTGCACAATAGACTGAAATACTGAGAAACATCTAAACTGAAGTTTGTTTCTTGAGTGTTCAATTACCTCAAGATATGGTGAGGTTTAAAATAAGTAAACAAACATGATTCTTTAAGGAGTGTAATAAGATGAAACAAAATCAAGCTCAAGGAAGTTTCTTACAGCCCACTGTGCTTATAAAACTATTTTATCAAAAGCCTCAGTAAGTTTTAACCATTAAGAATATGTTTCTACTCAACAAAGCTATAGTGACATCAATTCATGAACAACTTAATGCTTCTAACCACTCCAGAATAAGGTATCTGGGGTTTAGTTAGTCTTTTCCTTTGCTTTGCCTTCTTGGTTATATTTTTGAGTGATAGAACAATTTGAAGCTAGAAGAGATTATTTCATGGGATCTTGATCCCACCATAATAATCATAGTGAATGCAGCCCATAGTCTCAAATCCCAATTGAGTCAACTGCATGGTCCCAGCTTTAGTGTTAGATGTATTAATACTGTGTACATGGCTTTCTATGAGACTTTGAATATGTTTTTCAAGATGGCTATGTGAAAAATCATGGTGCATTTTCAAGAAATAGCAGGACTGCTTTCCCTTGGAAATTGGATTACCAATTGAAATGCTGAAAAAATAAAGCTAATCAAATTCTGAATATTAAAGAGCTTAGAAGGGTGAACAATTATTTGCCAAAAACCAGTACAGAGTCATAAGTATATGTTTATGTAATAGGAGACTTCCCTTGTAGCTCAGATGGCAAACAGTCCACCTGCAAGGCAGGAGATCTGGGTTTAGTCCCTGAGTCATGAAGATCCCTTGCAGGAAAGTAAGGCAATCTACTCCAGTATTCTTGCCTGAAGAATTCCATGGACAGAGGAGCCTGGTGTCTCAGAAAAAAAATCTGAATAAAAAGCACATTTTATGTTTTGCAGATTTCTTTAATGTCTTGCTAAATAGAAGACATCAAGAATCTCTGTTTCTCCATCCCATGTATGTAAATTCATACCTCTTACATTCTTGGGAAAACTCAACTCCATACTCTTGAAAGAATGAAAGTGAAAAGGCATATAATATTTCAGGATTATTTTGAAAAGAATTTTGACCTTGCAAATTCTCTCAAAAATTTCAGAGAATCCCAGGGGTCTTGAAACCATATTTTAAGAACTGCCATCCCAGAAAACAAGTTTAGTAAAATACCCAACATTTGCTGCATTTGTTTCTTCCTTTAGGCACATGTTCTCCTGGACATGAGGGTTTTCTGCTTTTTGTCCAACTTGATCTAAGCTATAATTATCCAAACCTCAAGAGAAATGAAACTCAGCCTTGATCATCAAATGTAAGCAATTACCAAATAATCCAAGTTACTTGTTCACCTAGGCAGTAAATGTTACCCAAAAAAAATTACTTAAAAAAAATTCTCTCTCGGCTAAAGATATTTAAGTCTATGGAAACAAGGATAGTCATTTTTTCAGCTATAAGGTAAGCGAAGAAACAATGACATACTTTGACAAACCTCAAGAGAAATGAAACTCAGCCTTGATCATCAAATGTAAGCAATTACCAAATAATCCAAGTTACTTGTTCACCTAGGCAGTAAATGTTACCCAAAAAAAATTACTTAAAAAAAATTCTCTCTCGGCTAAAGATATTTAAGTCTATGGAAACAAGGATAGTCATTTTTTCAGCTATAAGGTAAGCGAAGAAACAATGACATACTTTGGCAAGTAAATGACAGTTGGTAGGGGAAGCCATGGTCCTTCAGATGAAGAGAGAGTCATCATCATTATCAGTCTTTCAACAGATAGCTACTGAATGCCTACTCTGATTCAGGTACTGTTCTGAGGAATAGTATGGAAACATCGAAGAGATTCTTATTTCACCAAGCACTGATCCAGTTTAGTTCATAATTACTAATGGTAGGTTCTGAACTAATAATATAAAGCTAAAAATGGACACTCAGAAGTAATCACTAAATAAGTGAAGGACTTAAAAAATCTTATAATACTTACAGATGCTCCCTTATCAACTTTATTTCTTAGTGTCAAACAAAAATAATCAAATTTCCTATAATGATTGCAACTGTGATAGATTAAAATTGTTAGATGAACAGGCAACTAATTAGCTTCTAGTAGAGTTTACAATAGAATCTCATATTGATTTAAGGACTTCTAATTTCAATTTTATTGAAAATATAAAGAGCCACCTCTCTCTGAAAGACAAAAATAGCCATTTCCTCAGGGATTTAGTCTTACTTTTGGTGCACTGTCTGGCAAAGAAGGAGGGGGACAAATGACTTTCAGTCAGGTCTTCCTATAATGGTAATTCTTACTTCATAGGTTAGAAAGATATTGTAGGAATCAAACCAGTTGCTGAGGATAGTTAACCTTAGACTCAGGAACTAGCCAATGTTGAGTGCTAGAATCCAGTAGAACTATTGTAAAGTCAATTCAGGTAAAAAGAACATCAATCATATATGTTCCTACTTCCCAAGCTGAATACTGGATGTTTCTGTATCCTTAGAAGTTACACTTTCACATTAACAAGGATCAAGGTTATGACCAAACTGGATAGCATATTCAAAAGCAGAGACATTACTTTGCCGACTAAGGTCCGTCTAGTTAAAGCTATAGTTTTTCCTGTGGTCCTGTATAGATGTGAGAGTTGGACTGTGAAGAAGGCTGAGCGCCGAAGAATTGATGCTTTTGAAGTGTGGTGTTGGAGACACTCTTGAGAGTCCCTTGGACTGCAAGGAGATCCAACCAGTTCATTCTGAATGAGATCAGCCCTGGGATTTCTTTGGAAGCAATGCTGCTAAAGCTGAAACTCCAGTACTTTGGCTACCTCATGCAAAGAGTTGACTCACTGGAAAAGACTCTGATGCTGGGAGGGATTGGGAGCAGGAGGAGAAGGGGACAACAGAGGATGAGATGGCTGAATGGCATCACTGACTCAATGGATGTGAGTCTGAGTGAATTCTAGGAGTTGGTGATGGACAGGGAGGCCTGGCATGCTGCAATTCATGGAGTCGCAAAGAGTCGGACACAACTAAGTGACTGAACTGAACTGAACTGAGCTGAACTGAGCCATCTCTGATAAGCTGGAGATTTCCCTTTCCATAGTAAATGACTATCAGTTCAGTCACTCACTCGTGTCCAAGTCTTTGCGACCCCATGAATCGCAGCACGCCAGACCTCCCTCTCCATCACCATCTCCCACCAGGCTTCAGCAATATGTGAACCGTGAACTCCCTGACGTTCAAGCTGGTTTTAGAAAAGGGAGAGGAACCAGAGATCAAATTGCCAACATCCGCTGGATCATGGAAAAAGCAAGAGAGTTCCAGAAAAACATCTATTTCTGCTTTATTGACTATGCCAAAGCCTTTGACTCTTTGGATCATAATAATCTGTGGAAAATTCTGAAAGAGATGGGAGTACCAGACCACCTAACTTGCCTCTTGAGAAATTTGTATGCAGATCAGGAAGCAACAGTTAGAACTGGACATGGAACAACAGAACAACAGACTGGTTTCAAATAGGGAAAGGAGTACGTCAAGGCTGTAAACTGTCACCCTGCCTATTTAACTTACATGCAGAGTGCATCACGAGAAACGCTGGACTAGAAGAAACAAAAGCTGGAATCAAGATTGCTGGGAGAAATATCAATCACCTCAGATATGCAGATGACACCACCCTTATGCCAGAAAGTGAAGAACTAAAAATCCTCTTGATGAAAGTGAAAGGGAAGAGTGAAAAGTTGGCTTAAAGCTCAATATTCAGAAAACGAGGATCATGGCATCTGGTCCCATCACTTCATGGGAAATAAATGGGCAAACAGTCAAAACAGTGTCTGACTTTATTTTGGGGGGCTCCAAAATCATGGCAGATGGTGACTGCAGCCATGAAATTAAGACACTTACTCCCTGGAAGAAAAGTTATGACTAACCTAGAAAGTATATTCAAAAGCAGAGACATTACTTTGCTGACTAAGGTCCGTCTAAACAGGCTATGGTTTTTCCTGTGGTGAAAAAGATGTGAGAGTTGGACTGTGAAGAAGGCTGAGTGCCGAAGAATTGATGCTTTTGAGCTGTGGTATTGGAGAAGACTCTTGAGAGTCCCTTGGACTGCAAGGAGATCCAATTAGTCCATTCTGAAGGAGATCAGCCCTGGGATTTCTTTGGAACGAATGATGCTAAAGCTGAAACTCCAGTACTTTGGCTACCTCATGAGAAGAGTTGACTCACTGGAAAAGACTCTGATACTGAGAGGGATTGGGGGCAGGAGGAGAAGGGGACAACCGAGGATGAGATGGCTGGATGGTATCACAGACTTGACAGGCGTAAGCCTGGGTGAACCCTGGGAGTTGGTGATGGACAAGGAGGCCTGGAATGCTGCGATTCATGGGGTTGCAAAAGAGACTTGAAAATATGTGTTATGAACTTGGGGGATTATATCAAGGAATCCGCCTTTCTTTCATTTAGGATGCTATCCTTCTGTAAGCTAATTAGTTCTGGAAATTGAATGAGGCCAGGGCCACTGTGTATGAAATTGTACATGTTAGCACAGACATTGAGAAAAGGTAGTCTTTAATTTTTTAAGTTTTTATTATATAAATCAAGCAAAGCTTTGGTGTATTATCTTTCAGTTTCTCAAAAATCATGACTCATTAACCTCATGGAGAGATCTCTTTGGGCAAGACCCCTGATACTAAAACCATTTTTTCCTATAGATAAGCAGATAGGCATCACCTGAGAGATCTTAGAAATTCAGAATCTCAGATCTCATCCCCAACCTACTCAATAGGAATTTGTGTTTTAACATTGTATACCTGTAATACAGTTGGCTGTTAAGCAAATGAAAAACACTCAATTAAACCATTATATTAAATTTTGATTACACCACCTAGATATTTATTTTGATAAGCAATTTGATGATTCAGCTTTGTGACTTTGAGCTTCTCTTATCCTTGCTGATATCAGGTATATCACTTTATTTGCATATTTACCAGTTACCAACTCTAAATGTACTGTGGAAAATTCTGAAAGAGATGGGAATACCAGAACACGTAACCTGCCTCTTGAGAAACCTATATGCTAGTCAGGAACCAACAGTTAGAACTGGACATGGAACAACAGACTGGTTCCAAAAGGGAAAAGGAGTATGTCAAGGCTGTATATTGTCACCCTGCTTATTTAACTTCTATGCAGAGTACATCATGAGAAACACTGGACTGGAAGAAACACAAGCTGGAATCAAAATTGCCAGGAGAAATATCAATAACCTCAGATATGCACATGACATCACCTTTATGGCAGGAAGTGAAGAGGAACTAAAAAGCCTCTTGATGAAAGAGAAGAGTGAAAAAGTTGGCTTAAAGCTCAACATTCAGAAAATGAAGATTATAGCATCTGGTCCCATCACTTCCTGGCAAACAGATGGAGAAACAGTGGCTGACTTTCGTGGGGGAGGGGCACTCCTCAGGAAGAGTAGAGTCAGTGGAACTTCCCTCAGCAAAGCCGAGAGGTCCCGAGGAGAGGTGAGCCTGCTGTCTGCCAATCCAGTCCCCGGCGATCGAGAGACAATCAGATGTGACAGGGGTTCCGTTGAAGCAGTTCCACTTTATTGTTGTAAACTCCCAGTTATATAGACAAGCAGGGGGATTTTAGGAGGGACTTTCCATAGTTGCACCAATCACGTTAAAGGTCAAATCATGTGCCTTCATTATAATAGGAGTCTATGGAGATCACACACTGTCTACGTGCACAGAAATCAAGAAAGCCAATCAAAAACTTTGACAGACAACATAGACCCTGCCCCCATCTCTTCTGCCAGGTGCCATCTTAGGTTTTCCCCTGCAAAGCTAGCCTCTTTGTTTTTAAGGTTTCCCATTTAGGGCCCCACAGACTTTATTTTTCTGGGCTCCAAAATCACTGCAGATGATGACTGCAGCCAGGAAATTAAAAGACGCTTACTCCTTGGAAGGAAAGTTATGATCAACCTAGACAGCATATTCAAAAGCAGAGACATTATTTGCCAACAAAGGTCCATCTAGTCAAGGCTATGGTTTTTCCTGTGCTCATGTATGAATGTGAGAGTTGGACTGTGAATAAAGCTGAGCACTGTAGAACTGATGATTTTGGTGTTGGAGAAGACTCTTGAGCATCCCTTGGCTTGCACGAAGTTCCTACCAATCCATACTAAAGGAGATCAGTCCTGGGTGTTCACTGGAAGGACTGATGCTGAGGGTGAAACTCCAATAGTTTGGCCACCTCATGTGAAGAGTGATGCTGGGAGGGATTGGGGGCAGGAAGAAAAGGGGATGACAGAGGATGAGATGGCTGGATGGCATCACTGACTCGATGGACATGAGTTGGGTAAACTCCGGGAGTTGGTGATGGACAGGGAGGCCTGGCATGTTGAGATTCATGAGGTCTCAAAGAGTCAGACCGGACTGAGTGACTGAACTGAACTGAACTCTAAATGTAGAGAAATCATATACAAGTATTTGTTGTAAGAGTGTAGCATTTCACAGCCTGAATGAAGGTAAATCTTTAGAACTGTGGAAGTACATCGGGCAGGAGTAAATGGAAGACTTTACTGAAAGGCCATGTTTTTCCTCTCTATTATACCATGGATTTTCTGGCCTCATAATTTCCAGGGCTAGAGTTTGGCTCAGATTTATATATGTTTAATTTAAGCTAAATTTTTGTTTCATTCTCTTTGGTTAAGCACCTTAAAATATATTCCCATAATTATTTCTCAAATTTCCATTTATATAAATTAGTAAATACTTCATATTCTATTTGAGTATAATCCCTCCCTTCCTTAGAATATTGTCACATTTATACCACGTGACTAAAGTGAGTTTTCATTCTGACTAACAATCAAAAGAGTAATGTTATTACAAAGCAATGGAGATGAAGAATATAGAAGAATCTCATGGACCTAAGAGTAAGTAAAAGATTAAAATCACAGTATAACTTCGTTGATGTAAATTTAAAAAAAAGATGATTACTGTTTCAAAAATTAGTTGTGGTTACCACTGGAGAAAGATAAAGTGCTGCCATCAGTCGAGCACATGGAGGGCTGTCAAGAGTGCTGATAATGCTGTTTCTTGATGTAAATGGTGGTTATATGTGTTTGTTGTTATTGTTTGGTTGCTTGGTTGTGTCTGACTCTTTGCAACTCCATGGACTGCCAGGCCTTCCTGCCCCTCACCATCTCCTGGAGTTTGCCTAGGTTCATGTTCGTTGCACTGGTGATTCCATCCAACCATCTCATCCTCTGAGGCCCTCTTCTCCTTCCGAACTCGATCTTTCCCAGCATCAGAAAATGAAAGTGAAAGTGAAGTTGCTCATCTGTGTCTGACTGTTTGGGAGCCCATGGACTATAGCCTGCCAGGCTCCTCCATCCATGGCTTTTCCAGGCTAGGATACTGGAGTAGGTTACCATTTCATTCTCGAGGGGATCTTCCTGACCCAGGGATCAAACCTGGGTCTCCCTCACTGCAGGCAGATCTTTACCATCTGAGCCACCAGTGAAGCCAGGGACTTTACCAATGAGTCATCTGTTCTCATCAGAATAACAAAATATTGGAGCTTCAGCGTCAGTCCTTCCAGGAAATATTCAGAGTTGATCTCCCTTAAAATTGACTGGTTTGATCTTGCTTTCCAAGGGACTTTCGGGAGTCTTCTGCAGCACCAGAGGTTGAAGGCATCCATCGATTCTTTGGCGTTCGGCCTTCTTTACAGTCCAGCTTTCACAATACATGACCACCAGGAAGACTATAGCCTGGGCTATACAGACCTTTGTCAGCAGGGTTTCTGCTTTTCAACACACTGTCTAGTCATTGCTTTCCTGCCAAGAAACTATCGTCTTCTGATTTCATGTCTGCTGTCACCATCTGCAGTGATTTTGAAGCCCAAGAAGAGGAAATCTGTCACCACTTCCACCTTTTTCCCTTCTATTTATTATGTAGTAATGGGGCCAGATGCCCTGATTTTAGCTTTATTATTATTTTTTTAATACTTAGTATTAAGCCAGCTCTTTCACTCTTCTCCTTAACTCTCTTCAAGAGATTCCTCCTTGTTTTCTGCCATTAGTGTGGTATCACCTGCATATCTGAAGTTGCTGATGTTTCTCCCGCCTATCTTGACTCCAGCTTGTAATTCATCCAGCCTGGCCATTCTCATGATGTGCTCAGTGTAGATTAAACAAACAGGGTGATGGCAGACATCCCTGTAGTCTCCTTTCTCAATCTGGAAACAATCAGTTGTTCTGCACAGAGTTCCAACTGCTGCTTCTTGACCCACATAACAGATTTCTCAGGAGACAGGTAAGATGATCCAATATTCCCATCTCTCTAAGAGCTTTCCATCTGATCATGACAGTTTGTCATTATTCACATGGCCAAAAGCTTAAACATAGTTGATGAAATAGAGATAGATGTTTCTCTGAAATTCCTTTACATTCTCTATAATCCAGCAAATGTTGGCAATTTGATCTCTAGTTCCTCTTCTTTTTCTAAACCCAGCTTCGACATCTGGAAATTCTTGGTTCCCATAATGCTGAAGGCTAGCATGCAGTATTTATGCATGACCTTACTAGCATGAGAGATGAGTGCAGCTGTCCAATGGTTAGCACATTCTTTGGCACTAATCTTGGTAATTGGGAAGGCAGTTGATCTTTTCCCGTCCTGTGGCCCCTTCTCAGTCTTCTGGATTTGTTAACATAATGAATACAAATCCTTGATGGCATCCTCCTTTAGGGATTTGAATAGTTCTGCTGGAATTTCACCACATTCACTAGCTTTATTGACAGCAGTGTTTCTTAAGGCCCACTTGACTCTGCACTCCACAGTGTCTGGCTCTGGGTGACTAACCACACCATTATAGTAATCCTGTTCATTAAGATCTTTCTATGCAATTCTTCCATGGATTCTTTCCATCTATTCTCGATCTCTTCAGCATCTACTAGGTCTTTACTATTTTTATCCTTTATTATGCCCATCTTTGGGTTAATGCTCCTTTGATGTTTCCAATTTTCCTGATGAGATCTCTAGTCTTTTCCCTTTGTTTTTTTTTCTTCTATTATTAAACACTGGCCATTGAAGAAGGCCTTCTTGTCCTTCCTAGACATTCTTTGAAACTCTATATTTAACTGAACATACCTTTCCCTCTCTCCCTTGCTTTTTGCTTCTCTTCATTCTTCTGCCATTTGTAAAACCTCCTAAGATTAGCCACTTTGCCTTCTTGCTTTTCTTTTTCTTTGGGATGGCTTTGTTCACTGCTTCCTGTATGGTATTACAGATCTCTATCCATAGTTCTTCAGGCACACTGTTAACTAGATCTATACATTAATAGTTAACTTATCTATAATGAATAAGTTTAATGATGCTATATTTTGCCATATGTAGTATGATAATATAAATGCTTGAATGAACTGCATTTATGCTTTATGTAAAAAAAGAACAGTAATGAGTAGGTCATTAAAATAATTTTTAAACTTTTTCCTCTAAAGGAAAATCTTTCTTAGGAAACTGAGGCACCAGGGAAAATGGCAGTCAGATATTTTTCACTGTCATCAATTTATCAAATGTGATTATTCTAGTTATTGAATGCATATTTTTTTCAATCAGCATATTTACTGACATCTAAAATCCATGGCAAAGTCATGCATTCAACTATTATTATAATTCAGTATCACACAAATTAAATTTCTGAGCGTAGTTTTTAGCACTCACCTACAAAAAGTAAAGCTCTAACTTCTGAAGACTAAGAAAGGTCTTGCAACTCATTCTGTATTGTGATACATTTATTAATATGTTCATATAACCTTCTCTTTTAATTTATCAGCATGATAGCTTACATTAGTATATTTTCTGATGTGAAACAAGCTTAAAGAAATTGATTCTTTTTGTAAATTTGTGTATATTTTAAGTTAATAATTCTCTTTTCCCAATATTATGCTTCTAATTGAGTTGTATATATATTTTTTCTTGAGTTAGATTCTTTAGGTATGGTGCTTATCATGTTAGATTTGCGTTAACTCAAATGCAACCATTATGAAAACAAACTCACAAAAAATCATAAATTCTACTCAACATCAATCCTTATGAAAGATTCAAATGATAAGCCCCAGAAACATATAAAACATTATTTTTCTAAAGGATCAAGAAAAAGCCAAGTGCATTTGTGTATTCCTGCTACCTCTTATTAATATCTTCTGCTTCTGTTTTGTACATACCATTTCTGTCCTTTATTGTGTCCAACTTTGCATGAAATGTTCTCTTGGTATCTCTAATTTTCTTGAAGAGATCTCTAGTCTTTCCCATTCTATTGTTTTCCTCGATTTCTTTATATTGATCACTAAGGCAGGCTTTTTAAAAATCTCTCCTTGCTATTCTTTGGAACTCTGCGTTCAGATGGGTATATCTTTCCTTTTCTCCTTTGCCTTTCATTTCTCTTCTTTTCATAGCTATTTGTAAGGCCTTCTCAGACAACCATTTTGCCTTTCTTCTTCTTGGAGTTTGTCTTGATCACTGCCTCCTGTACAATGTCATGAACCTCTGTCCATAGTTCTTCAGACACTCTATCAGATCTAATCCCTTGAGTCTATTTGTTACTTCTACTGTATAATTGTAAGGGATTTGATTTAGGTCATTGGAGAAGGAAATGGCAATTCACTCCAGTACTAATGCCTGGAGAATCCCATTGACGGAGAAGCCTAGTAGGTTACAGTCCACAGGGTCACAAAGAGTCGGACACGACTGAGTGACTTCACCCTCTAAATGGGCTAGAGGTTTTCCCTGCTTTCTTCAATTTAAGTCTGAATTTGGTGATAAAGAGTTCATGATCTGAGTCACAGTCAGCTCTCAGTCTTGTTCTTGCTGATTGTATAGAGCTTCTATCCTAAAGGAAATCAGTCCTGAATATTCACTGGAATAACTGATGCTGAAGCTGAAACTTCAATACTTTGGCCACCTGATACAAAGAATTGAGTCCTTTAAAAAGACCCTGTATGTGAGACAACAGAAGAGACACAGAGGTATAGAACAGACGTTTGGCCTCCGAGGGAGAGGGAGAGGGAGAGGGTGGGATGATTTGGGAGAATGGCATCTAAACATGTATACTATCATATAAGAAACGAAGCGCCAGTCTATGTTCAATATAGGATACAGGATGCTTGGGGCTGGTGCACGGGATGATCCAGAGAGATGATATGCGGTGGGAGGTGGGAGGGGGCTTTGGCATTGGGAGATCATGTACACCTGTGGCTGATTCATGTCAATGTATGGCAAAACCAATACAGTATTGTAATGTAGAATAAAGTATTGATAAATAAATAAATAAATTGAAAAAAAAATTTAACCCTTTCAAACTTAAAAAAAAAAAAAAAGACCCCAATGCTGGGAAAGATTGAAGGCAGGAGGAGAAGGGGATGACAGAGGATGAGATGGTTGGATGGCATCACTAATTCAATGGACATGAGTCTGAGTAAACTCCAGGAGTTAGTGATGGACAGGGAAGTCTGGAGTGCTGCAGTCCATGGGGTCACAAAGAGTCGGACATGACTGAGCGAGTGAACTAAACTGAAGCCACTGATGATGGCTTGGTCTTGAGCCTTCCAATATAGAGTGGATGGCTCTACATAAGACATTAATTGCAACCATATCCCTCTTTCACAGAACTTTTGATGTTATCTTAAACACCAAATTATTATTTTACTCCAACATCAATAGCTATTTGAATTTTTATACATGTATTGATGAGGAGATATAATTATATGTTTAGATTTTCTAAGACCTGTTTAATTTTTTCCCCTACCCTATTGTTTTTTGTAGCTATCAAATCAGTTGAAGACTTCAAACTGGCCCCATAAAACTTTTGTAATCCTGGGAATCACTAGCTATATAAATTTTATCTTCACTTAATTTTATTAATAAATCCACAGTCCTTTTATACCATATGACCCCATCAAGTAAGGTAATTTTTAACATACCATATATTAGTTAACTTGTATCATTTTTATTACTTTCCAATGGAAGTCTCTTTACCCTGCTTACCACCCATCTGCAGTAATCAGGGATGTAAGTAGAGGATATTATTTGTTAAATTGCATACCCCATTTAGCTTATGAGTATAATCGTACCTCAGGTATCATATACAAGATTTTAGTGTCATCAATTTCAAAGTATTATTATATAATATCCCCTTTAGTATAGAGAGAAACTGTATTGATAATTTATTTGTTTTATCTCTACCACAAGACAGACATGTTACATTTTTATCCATGGTATCCTTGTCATTAGAAAATATGAGTCCACACTATCCAGTGGCATCCTTTTTATAAATGCACCCCAGTAAATTGAGCTTCTAGTTCTAACCTATAGCAACATGTCTATTGGTTTCTAAGTGTGGGTATTTGAAAACCATCACCTGACTTCACAGAGTGCAGTCTTATAAGTCTTTTGTTCAAAGGGGAATGATGGAGCGACGTGAGAGAGAGAGACAAGCAATGATCAGAGGTTGGAGAGACATCAACAGTACAAGCTCCACATCAGTTGAAATGCTGTGTTGAGACCATGGCAAGTCTCTGACTTGAACTACTAAGATCTGTAGCAGGAATCTTGATTTGAAGAGAACAGCCAGAAAAAGGAAACAAGCCCTTTATGGAAACAAGAAGGGTTTTCAAACCTACTAGCCCATATGTAAATCATTAGTATAGAAGTTAACCTTGGGGATCAGCAGAGGCTTCAGACTCTAAACAGCATATCATAAATCTCGCTGCACTCATCCTGGCCAAGAATGAAAAACTGGATAGCCAGGCATCCCCAGAGAAAAGAGAGAATGTTCCCATTGCAGCTGTAAATCAACTCTGTAACAACATTACAATTTAGAATGATCAAAATATTCAACAGTTCCTGCTGGGTGAGCTTGTAGCCCTCTTCAGGCAAGGTTGACAGTTTTCATAATCTATCAACTTGGCTGACATTTTCAGTCCTCTTGTAGTCTATGAATCTCCCAAGATGACTACCAACTGTGGCCAGTATCTTAGAAAATATCAAATGATCTTGCTAGAGCTTGGTGATCACCATGAGGACACAGGAGGAACATCAGAGCTTCTGCTGCAAGGATTTTATCATTCTAACTTCTAGTATAATGCCAGGCACATAGCAGGCACTGCATAAACATTTGTTTGCTTAATACAAAATTTACTTACACACCATGGAGTGTTCCTAATAAATAGGCAAGTCTATTTAGTTTAATGATTTGTATCCAGATTGTAAAGTTTGTTTGACATAGTAATCTGAGACTAGGTCTCAAATTTTGGCACAATGGGACCTGGGTTAATCACCTACATGTACTGTTGACATTGTATAACCCTGGCTTGAGTACAGTTTGAGTATTCATGTGCACATAAACCCGAATCTTGAGTAGATCATGTGAAAAAAAGCTACTGTGTTGGGACTTCCCTGGTAATCCAGTGAGTAAAACTTCATGCTCTCTGTGCATCCCTAGTTCAGCTCCTGGTCAAGGAACTAGATCCCACATGTCACAACCAAGTTTGCATGCTGCAATTATAAGAACCTACATGGTGCAACTAAATTCAAAGATCCCACATGCTGCAATTAAGACCTGGTGCATCCAAATTAATTATTTTATTTTTTAAAGCTACAGTGTACTCTATATAATAGTTACTTGGCAATACTCTAGCTTCAGGCACAACTCAGTCTGGCTGCGGCTCCTCAAAAGCAATAAAGGAGAGACTATAGTGCTATATGGCTACCATACCACTCTTTGGCCACTCTGTTCAGGGCTGCAAAATAACACTTCCTCCTTCCCTAAATAAGTAGCACACAGCTCCACTGATTATGCAAATCTGACTCGCTTTCTTCTATCAGAGTTTGATGAACTGTAAGGATATATCAAAGCCAATTTCAAGAAAGCAAAGCAAACCTCCATCTGTTGGGAGCTCCCAACAGATAATCAGGTAGCTTGTTTTGTAGTGGCTGGGAGCTGATCACAGGATTCAGAAACAGAACAATGAGCAGGCAGACCTCAGAGAGCTCTGTCATGACCCTTCAGGCAATCTGATTATGTATGTGTCAGTTTCCCCCTGATCTCCTTTATGTTTTATGATCTTGAATATGACATTTCCATTTTATCAATGAGCTCTGCTGATCAGTTCCTTTTGTACTTGAATGTTTCTCTTATATTACCCAAAACACTCTAGGTATTACCTGTCTCAGGATTACTTTATGTACTTCTGTGGTGGGGACGTTTCCTACAAATGTTCAATAAAAAGCTAGCAATTATCTTTCAAAGGGCTATAATGAATGGCTGCATCAGGCAGCTTTTGAATCTAAAATCCCTGTGGTCTTTGCTGAGTAACATTATTCAGTTTGTGCCAAAGGTTCATGCTATGCTTTCTAGTTGTAAGCACTTTTAAAATCATCTGAAAAGTTAGGTCATGAGATCCCAATGGGAATTGGGCCACAAACCTTTGTGAAGAGTTTAATGCCTGTTTCTGCTCAAAGCCCCTTTCAAATCCATATCTTTCTGGTGAGTTTGTAAATAGAAGCCAGCAGTAATCCTAACTGAGCAACGTGGTTTTGCCCAAGTCCAGTCTTGCCAGTTTCTGGGGTTCTTGTTCAGTGGTACTGTCAGTAATAAATAATAATTTATGTCTCACAGTACAAGGGATGTTCCTAGTTTCTCCTGCTCATGTAGTTGGCAAACATTTCACAGACTGGGTTGGGCCTTGAATTTAGCTGTGCGTGAGCCACTCTCTAATGGTGTTACAGTGATTCTTCCTCTAAGGAATTATTGATTCAGCATTGTAGTACATAAACTTACTTTTGAAGGTCATCAAGTGCAAGTTTCACTGCAAGTTCATGAACAAGGTATAGGCAGATTTAGTGTCTGTTGAGAGACATTTTTCTAGTTAATAGGCAGCAACAATTTGCTGTGTCTTCACATGGTGGCAGGGGCAAGGGAGTATTCTAGGGCACCTTTTATAAGGGCGCCAATCCCATTTGTGAGAGTGCTATCCTCATTGACCAATGACCTCTTAAAGACTCCTCCTCTAGCCTAGTTAATCAAGGAAAAATGAGAAAAGACACTGGCATCCAGGTTGGTGAACTCTACCAATGTTTTCAGAAAAAAAAAAATTCAAATATAGATTGGATGGGTTTCATTTAAGAAAAGATTAAATTGAAAACAACATCAAGTTGGATGGATTTAAGTGTGACTAGTGGCATGGAATTACAGACAACCCAACTCTGAGAATATTTATGGAAAATGTATGGTTTACCCTAAAAAGGACTATATTTTAGGTCAAACACACCCAATTGAGCTCTTGTCCTGTGCATGCTCAGTCATATCAGACTCTTTGTGACCTCATGGGCTATAGTTCACCATGCTTCTCTGTACATGAAATTTTCCAGGCAAGAATAAGGAGTGGCTTATCATTTTCTACTCCAGGAGATCTTCCCGACCCAAGGATCAAACCGGGATCACTGATGTTTCCTACTCTGTCAGGTGGATTCTTTACTAACTGTGACATCTGGGAAGCAATATTTGAGCACTAGGGCACACATAATAGTAAAATACTTTCCCAAACAACATGGATGTTACCAGTGCTCAGTGGCAAATATGTGTTGGCTTGATCAGCAGTGTCCCTACTATGCCAAATTTCTTTGACAATAGTAGAATCTGGATTTACAGTATTGAATTAGGTGGAAATAACATTTCTTCAGGTTCATCATCAGGACTCAAATAATAACCATTATTATTAATCCAAATAAGGATATTTGATAAAGCTCAATTCTAGGACAGCGGTGTAGCTGGAGATACAGCAGAAATCCAAATAAAGGGCCCATTGAATAATGACTGTACCATAATGCCATTTTCATCAATGTTGCTTTTAGCAGGATTTTGTCCTTTCCAAGGAGACCACTGGACATCTAATCCCAATGGAATCAACACTATTAAAAGCTGTGGCTAAGTACACTAGAGAATCAAGGAAAATAAATGAGTTATGCCAATTACCACTGTGTAACGTGTAACTGAACAATCTGGTCTTTTTATTGTTCTCTAACTGTGGCATATCTGACACCTAAAATTCTCTGTAAAAACTGTATTGTGGTGTCTGGATATGATTACATCCACAAACAACACAAAATCTAGAATTTCGTAAATAATAACCCTTATTAAACACACAGGACACTAGGAATATATGATACAAGGAAAACACCTTTTTTTTTCTAATGAGATAAGAAAGGAAATGATGCTATATGCTATTTACTTCCTCAATACCTCTGATACAGCATAACAAAATCTGTACAGGTTTGCTGATAAATAAAAACAAGTTTTATGTAAATGATGAGCCCCAAAGTTAGAAAGTATTATGCAAAACTAAGGAAAAAACTCTAATTGATATAAAATCCATGAAAACCAATAAGTGGGCCTCATTCTTAAAAATAAATAAACTTGAATGTTGTCATTAACACATATTAAAACTTCTAAATAATAACAGTTGATAAAGGAAAATCAATGATCAAACAAAGAAAAAGAATATCAAGGAATAAGTAGATGAAGAGATATACGCTCAAAGTAACATAATTTGTAGATATATGTTCAAAGTAACATAATTTGCACTTCACTTCAGAAAGTTCAAATCATTGTCATTGGGAGTGTTTATTGACTCCTTTATATGAGATATTAGAACATGTGGTAAGGAAATAATAAAAAACAGTGATCCCTGAGAAACATATAGCAAGATTGTACTGACTGAAGTCTCAGAAAAGAGCAGGATAAATTCAAATAGGTGGCCTGTGAACCAACTCTTCATACGTTTTCTAGAATTTCCTGTAAATGGGGTGCAGGAGTAAGGCAAGAAATCAAAACTAGTCTCCTATAAATCTACTAATAACTACACAACTTGGTAAATAGATTGATTATGTCTTTCAGACAAATGATTCTTTTCTTTAGAACACCTTCATTAGAATACAATACAGAATGTCCCTCATTCAGGATTGTTTATGGTAAAAAAAAAAAAATACACACACACACACACACACACTGTTGCCCATAGAATACTTATATTATAAAAAATAAGCCCCACATATATGCATATATATACATGTGCATGCATGCATACTCAGTCATATCTGACTCTTTGCGACTCCATGGGCTGTAACCTGCCTGTCTATGGAATTTTCCAGGCAAGAATACTGGACTGGGTTGACATTTCCTACTCCATGGTATCTTCCCGACCAAGGGATTAAACCCATATTTATTGTGTTTCCTGAATTGGCAGGTAGGTTTATTAGCAAAATAGAGATTCTATTAATAGTATTTTTTCAAATGTATATGAAGAATAAATTTGTATGCTTTTACCAACTTATAAAATTTAAGGCATGATACAAAGATAACTAAGGAAAAAATTAAAATGAGCTGTTAAGAACTCAACCAAATTCTGTTCCTTTTTTATAAGAACATAGGAATAGGTTTAAAAAAAAAGAAATTAAAGATAGTAGAGTTAATGCTATTGAAACATCTCATTTCACATGGGAAAAGGTATTGTATTCTGTAAGCAATCTGCAAATGGTTTGAAATATTATAGACTTAACAATAAAAGTTTATTTCTCACCCAAGATAACAAGGTTCAAACTACAAGTCATAAGACAGTTTTGTTTTTTGTTTTTTATTCTCCCAATTGTAATTAAGAGACCCAGTCTTTGAATTTGGTTGGGGTTCTATCATCCATTAGGGAGTCATTCTTATTTCTGTCCAGCTGGTGCAAGTTAATGTTAAAGACATACTGAGTTTTTAAAGGTCTGACAAGGAAATAGCAGAGATTATTTTCATTTTAAGTGAATTGTTCAGTTCAGTTCAGTTTGGTCTCTCAGTCGTGTCCGACTCTTTGCAATCCCATGAATCGCAGCATGCCAGGGCTCTATGTCTGTCACCAACTCCTGGAGTTTATCCAAACTCATGTCCATCGAGTAGGTGATGCCATCCAGCCATCTCATCCTCTGTCTTCTTCTCCTTCTGCCCCCAATCCAAATGTTAAAGACATACTGAGTTTTTAAAGGTCTGACAAGGAAATAGCAGAGATTATTTTCATTTTAAGTGAATTGTTCAGTTCAGTTCAGTTTGGTCTCTCAGTCGTGTCCGACTCTTTGCAATCCCATGAATCGCAGCATGCCAGGGCTCTATGTCTGTCACCAACTCCTGGAGTTTATCCAAACTCATGTCCATCGAGTAGGTGATGCCATCCAGCCATCTCATCCTCTGTCTTCTTCTCCTTCTGCCCCCAATCCCTCCCAGCATCAGAGTCTTTTCCAATGAGTCAACTCTTTGCATGAGGTGGCCAGAGTACTGGAGTTTCAGCTTCAGCATCATTCCTTCCAATGAACACCCAGGACTGATCTCCTTTAGGATGAATTGGTAGGATCTTCTCTCAGACCAACAGACTCTCAAGAGTCTTCTCCAACACCACAGTTCAAAAGCATCAGTTCTTCGGCACTCAAGCTTTCTTCACAGTCCAACTCTCACATCCATACATGACCACTGGAAAAACCATATCCTTGACTAGACGGACCTTTGTTGGCAAAGTAATGTTTCTGCTTTTGAATATGCTATCTAGATTGGTCATAACTTTCCTTCTAAGGAGTAAGTGTCTTTTAATTTCCTGGCTGCAATCACCATCTGCAGTGATTTTGGAGCCCCAAAACTGCTAGAAATACTCAAATAACAGCTGGATTGTTAGATTGACTAGGTAATTGCTTACCTAGCATGTCTGTACTGTGGAAGGGAAACAGAAATATTGGTGGACATTTGACTCTATCAATAGCAAGGCATAGTTTACTAGGTTGATAGAAGTTCAAAGTTGTAACTCCAGCCTTGTCACTAACTTGCTACATAACCCTATGTACTTTTTTTTTAAAGCAATTTTAGCTTTAGTTTCCTAATTAATGAATAAGAAAATGTTGAACTAAATAATCTCTGCTGCTGCTGCTAAGTCGTGTCAGTCGTGTCCAACTCTGTGCGACCCCATAGATGGCAGCCCACCAGTCTCCCCCATCCCTGGGATTCTCCAGGCAACAACACTGGAGTGGGTTGCCATTTCCTTCTCCAATGCATGAAAGTGAAAAGTGAAAGTGAAGTAGCTCAGTCGTGTCTGACCCTCAGCAGCCCCATGGACTGCAGCCTTCCAGGCTCGGCCGTCAATGGGATTTTCCAGGCAAGAGTACTGGATGGGGTACCATTGCCTTCTCCGAAATAATCTCTAAGTACTTTTAACTATACATTTAAATGTTAATTAACTATCTACTTCTTCAGTCACA
>SJYC01081693.1:0-16336 GCA_006408675.1 Madoqua kirkii | reverse complement strand
TGGGAGGGGGTTTCAGGATTGGGAGACTGTGTACACCTTTGGCTGATTCATGTCAATGTATGGCAAAAACAATACAGTATTGTAAAGTAGAATAAAGTAATAATAAAATTTAAAAAAAAGAAAAAAATATTCTTTTGACGAATTTGTGGGGGAGAAAGTGGTCTCCCCATCCTATTCCTCCATCATCTTAGGACCGCTCCACTTTCTGATTTTTCATTGTTAGTCTATCAAATGCAAGTGATTTGTGTGTATTGATTTTGTATAATGTGACTTTGCTAAATTCACTGATTAGCTCTAGTAATTTTCTGAAAGTATCTTTAGGGTTTTCTGTGTATGATAAGTATCATGTCATCTGGAAACAGTGAGAGCTTTACTTCTTTTCCAATCTGGATTCCTTTATTTATTTTTCTTCTCTAATTGCCATAGATAGGACTTCCAAAACTATATAATATACAGTTTTATATAATATATAGTTATATATATATATACATAGTTATATATAATAACAATATATAGTTTTATATAATAATATATAGTTTTGAATTGAATAATAGCAGTGAAAGTGGACATCCTTGTCTTCTTCCTAATCTTAAGGGAAATGCTTTCATTTTTACACCATTGAGAATAAGGTTTGCTGTAGTCTTATTATATATGAACTTTACTGTGTTGAAGTAGGTTCCTTCTGTGCCCATTTTTTGAAAAGTTTTAATTATAAATGGATGAATTTTGTCAAAGGCTTTTTCTGTATCTATTGAGATTATCATATGGTTATTACCTTTCAGTTTGTTCATATGGTATATCACATTGATTGATTTTCATATATTGAAGAATCCTTTATCCCTGGCATAATCCTAATTTGATCATGGTATATGAGCTTTTTAATGTGTTGTTGAATTCTCTTTGCGAGAATTTTCTTAAGGATTTTTGCATATATTTTCATCAGTCATATTGGCTTCTAATTTTCTTTTGTGTGTGTGTTGTCTTTGTCTGCTTTTGGTATCAGGGTGATGGTGGCCTAGTAACATGAGTCTGAAAGTGTTCCTTCCTCTGCAATTTTTTGAAAGAGTTTTAGAAGGATAGGCATTAGATCGTCTTTAAATGTTTGATAGAATTACCTGTGAAGCCACTTAACCATGGGCTTATTTGTTTGGGGAGAGAATTTTGATATACCCAAAAAATTTGATTTCAACTTCAGTGGTTATAATTGGGTTGTTCATAATTACTATTCCTTCTTGGTTCAGTCTTCAAAGATACAGATTCTCTTAGACTGTTCATTTCTTCCAGGTTATCCACTATACTGCTATATAGTTTCTCAAAATCAGTTCAGTTCAGTTTAGTCACTCAGTCATGTCAGACTCTTTGCGACATCATGAATCGCAAAACACCAAGCCGCCAAGTCCATCACCAACTCCCAGAGTTCACTCAGATTTGCGTCCATTGAGTCAGTGATGCCATCCAGCCATCTCACATTGGTTGTACCCTTCTTTTCCTGCTCCCAATCCCTCCCAGCATCAAAGTCTTTTCCAGTGAGTCAACTCTTCACATGAGGTGGCCACAGTACTGGAGTTTCAGCTTTAGCATCATTCCTTCCAAAGAAATCCCAGGGATGATCTTTTTCAGAATGGACTGGTTGACTCTCCTTGCAGTCCAAGAGACTCTCAAGAGTCTTCTCCAACACCACAGTTCAAAAGCATCAATTCTTCGGCACTCAGCTTTCTTCACAGTCCAACTCTCACATCCATACATGGCCACTGGAAAAACCATAGCCTTGACTAGATGGACCTTAGTCTGTAAAGTAATATCTCTGCTTTTGAATATGCTATCTAGGTTGGTCATAACTTTTCTCCCAAGGAGTAAGCGTCTTTTAATTTCATGGCTGCAGTCACCATCTGCAGTGATTTTGGAGCTCCCCAAAATAAAGTCTGACACTCGTTCCACTCTTTCCCCATGTATTTCTCATCAAGTGATGGGACTGGATGCCATGATCTCAGTTTTCTAAATGTTGAGCTTTAAGCCAACTTTTTCACTCTCCTCTTTCATTTTCACCAAGAGGCTTTTTAGTTCCTCTTCACTTTCTGCAAGAATGGTGGTGTCATCTGCATATCTGACGTGATTGATATTTCTCCAGGCAATCTTGAGTACAGCTTGTGTTTCTTCCAGTCCAGCGTTTCTCATGATGTACTCTGCATAGAAGTTAAATAAGCAGGGTGACAATATACAGCCTTGACGTACTCCTTTTCCTATTTGGAACCAATCTGTTGTTCCATGTCCAGTTCTAACTGTTGCTTCCTGACCTGCATAGAAATTTCTCAAGAGGCAGGTTAGGTGATCTGTTATTCCCATCTCTCTTAGAATTTTCCACAGTTGATTGTGATCCACACAGTCAAAGGCTTTGGCATAGTCAATAAATTAGAAGTAGATGTTTTTCTGGAACTCTCTTGCTTTTTCCATGATCCAGCGAATATTGGCAATTTGATCTCTGGTTCCTCTGCCTTTTCTAAAACCAGCTTGAACATCAGGAATTTGCCTGTTACTTCAGGTGTTTCTTGCCTTCCTACTTTTGCATTCCAACCCCCTATAATGAAAAGGATATTTTGGAGGGTGTTAGTTCTAAAAGGTCTTGTAGGTCTTCATAGAAGAATTCAACTTCAGCTTCTTCAGCATTACTGGTTGGGGCATAGACTTGGATTACTGTGATATTGAATGGTTTGCCTTGGAAAAGAACAGAGATCATTCTGTCATTTTTGAGATTGCATCCAAGTACTGCATTTCAGACTCTTTTGCTGACCATTATGACTACTCCATTTCTTCTGAGGGATTCCTCACAGCACTAATAGACATAATGGTCATCTGAGTTAAATTCACCCATTCCAGTCCATTTTAGTTCCCTGATTCCTAGAATGTCAACAGTCACTCTTGCCATCTCCTGTGTGACCACTTTCAATTTGACTTGATTCATGGGCCTGACATTCAGGTTCCTATGCAATACTGCTCTTTACAGCATCGGACCTTGCTTCTATCACCAGTCACATGCACAACTCGGTATTGTTTTTGCTTTGGCTCAATCCCTTCATTCTTTCTGAAGTTATTTCTCCACTGACCTCTAGTAGCATATTGGGCACCTACTGACCTGGGGAGTACCTCTTTCAGTATCCTATCATTTTGCTTTTTCATACTGTTCATGGGGTTCTCATGGAAAGAATACTGAAGTGGTTTACCATTCCTTTCTCCAGTGGACCACATTCTGTCAGACCTCTCCACCATGACCCACTTGTCTTGATTTGCCCCGTGGGCATGGCTTAGTTAGACAAGGCTGTGGTCTAGTGTAATTAGATTGACTAGTTTTCTGTGAGTATGGTTCAGTGTGTCTGTCCTCTGATTCTCTCTTGCAACATCTACCACCTTACTTGGGTTTCTCTTACCTTGTGCATGGGGTAACTCTTCACACCTGCTCCAGCAAAGCACAGCCAATGCTCCTTACCTTTGATGAGCGGTGTCTCCTCCAGCTGCCCTTCCTGACCTTCAATGTGGAATGGCTCCTCTAGGCCCTCTTGTGCCCACACAGCCACCACTCCTTGGACATGGAGTTGCTCCTCCCGGCCACCACCTCTGGCTTCGGGCACTGCCCCTGGCCTCGGACGCAGGGTGGCTCCTCTCGGCCATTGCCCTTGACCTCGGATGTGGGGTAGCCCCTCCCGGCCACTGTCACTGACCTCCCACGTGCGGTATCTCCTCTCAGCCATCACCTCTGACCTCTGACCCCAGGTAGCTCCTCTCGGCCATTTCTGCACTGTCACAGCCTGGCACTCAAGGCTGCTGCCTCTGACCTCGGACATGGGGTAGCTCTCAGCCATGCTTAATGCGCCGGGTGCCACCACCGCCACCTGTGCTGTCTCTTATAATTCTTTGTATTACTGTATTGTCTGTTATAACCTCTCCTTTTTCAGTTCTCATGTTGTTGATTTGATTCTTCTGTCTTTTTTTCTTGATGATTCTGGCTAAAGATTTGTCAATTTTATTTACCTTCTCAAAGAACCAGCTTTTAGTTTTATTACTCTTTACTTTGTTTCTTTCATTTCTTTTTCATTTATTTCTTCTCTAATCTTTATGATTTCCTTCCTTCTGCTAACTTTGGGGGTTTTTTGTTCTTCTTTTCCAATTGTTTAAGGTATTCAGTTAGGTTGTCTATTCAATGTTTTTCTTGTTTCCCTAGGTAGGATTGTATTGCTATAAACTTCCCTCTTAGACTGTTTTTGCTGCGGCCCATAGGTTTTGAGTTATTTATGTCTTTGTATTGCACATGTTACCCTTACTTTCTAAAAACTTTTACTATCCATTTTGCCTGTCAAGTGTCTGCTTTTTTTTTTTCAGCTCCTGGGAGTCAAGCATTCCTTTGTATGTGTACCTCATTCATCCTGACAGGATAACAGAGTCATTCATTACTCTGGTACTTTGTAACATCTCTATCACACACCTTATCACAAGTTTGACTTTGTCCTATGTGAAACTACTATTACCAAGTACCCTGTGAACTTCATGAAAACAGTTAATGTAATTTAAGCATAGTTATATCATTACCACTTGACAAGGCACCAGTTAGATTATCATCTTTCCTCTATTAGTAATACCACTCAGTTCAGGTGAGCCAAGACTGCACCTTATAAGACCTCTGTAGCCCCAAGCCTCATTATCTGACACAAAAACCTCCAATACAGATAAACGTAGTTTATCTGTAAAGATCAGGTGGCATCATTTAGGACTTCCATTCTCTGCTCTACTCAACGTTAGTTTTAACTGGGAAACTCAAAAATGTACTAATGTTCAGACATTACCTATGTCAGTAAAATACTAAAATGGGAGGTCAGGCTGAGAGGAAAATTAGCATCTTGGACATGGCTCATTTATACCATATTCTTGTATCACATAAAACCATATTTGCCTTCCAAAGCCAATCTATACTGGTTTGGCTATCTGGAGACTGTCCGGAAGGAAAACTTTTCCTCTAACTTCTTAGGCTCAGTCTGTGGAAGCTTCTGAATTACAATTAGAAAAGTTAAATTAAATGGAGTAAAAAGGCTTAATTGTATAATGTGAAAGCTAATGAAAAAAGTAGTAGTTCACTAAATAGTTAAGGTCTGAGGCTTATGCACTTAACTTGGAAAGACACCAGGAGTATAAAGAAAAGACTTCTATGAGAAAAAGCAAATATGTCTCTTTAGGAAAGAAATCGATTTTAGATGAACAAACAGAGATGAGAAAGTTTGTGACAATGTTTGCTTATGTGAGAGTAGTCTTTCTTCATAGCTATGAAACTCACCAGAGATAAGATTCATGGTAGGTTTAATCTTCTTGCTTTCAAATTGTGGTACTGGAGAAGACTTTTGAAAGTCTCTTGGACAGCAAGGTGATCAAACCAGTCAATCCTAAAGGAAATAAAACCTGAATATTCACTGGAAGGACTGATGCTGAAGTCCCAATACTTTGGCCACCTGATGTGAAGAGCCTACTCATTGGAAAAGACTCTGATGCTGAGAAATATTGAAGTCAGGAGGGAAAGAGGATTACAGAGGTAAGATGGTTGGATGGTATCATTGACTCAATGGGCATGAGTTTGAGCAAACTTGAGGTGATAGTGAAGGACAGGGAAACCTGGTGTGCTGCAGTCCAGAGGTTTGCAAAGAGTCAGGCATGACTTAGTGACTGAAAAACAAAAATCAAAGCTCTTCTTGATCTTCCCAGATAGAATGCTGGGAAGACCAAACTGAGGTCTGGCTGCTCATCACTCAAAAGCCATTAAACAGGCCAGGTTGGTGGAAAGAAAAGTTTGCTTTACTTTGGATACTAGCTAAATGGGAGGGAGTGGGGAGGGCAACATGTCTCCAAAGGCTGACTTCCCACCATTGACAATCAAGGGGCAGCAGCTTTTATAGGTCGAGGAAGGGGGCTACATAGAACAAGTCAGCTCTGACAGTTATCTTTTAAAATTGGTCAGCAGTTGTCTGATTAACATCACCTTGGTTGTTTTAAGTACAGTTAATCTTTAGTTCCAATCAGCTTGATTATATTTCCTGAGGTCAGGTCTTGGAATTGTGGCAGCTTATGCCATAGCTACAGTCTGGTCATCAGGTAGTTAAGGTCTCCACCTGGTAGTGCTTTCAGAACCTATAAAATAGCTCACAGGATATGACTCAGAATACTATCCATAGCCCTTTAGAAGGAACTAAAGTCCTTGACTATACTTATTTTGGTCTCTTTTGACTCATTTATTTTATTTATATATGTTCTCACTTTTTTGATTAAACTTATCCTTTGGCTAAAATATTTCCACAAACAAAAGATAGAATGATGACATGGCAGGGGCATGGGGGTTGCGGGCAGAGCAAGGACCATAGATTTCTGCTCCGTTTCAAGAAGACTGCCCCAAAGAGGAAATTCATGGCAGCTTCATTTCTCAGAAATCAGATAAGAGGAGATCTAAGAATGCTTCTTTCTGCCTCTGTTGAATTTCAGATGTCTTAAACTTAAATAATCTTTATATCAATAATGAGGTACCAAGTGGGTCTTCAAAGAATAAAATATCCAGCTAAAGCATTGAAGCCCATGCTTAATGAAATGAGCCAGCACACTACTTCCAGGCCAAATAAGAAGAAATGAAGCCAAAATATTTGCTGCAAGGCTAGTGTTCAAAGTCTACCAGTACATAACAATATCTCTACAAGACAAGGAAGACATCTAAAACTATGCTTTAGAGATCATACCATCTAAAGTCAGTGTATCTCTCATTTATGTTTGCTTAATTGTTGTTCAAAAATAGCTATTTTTCTGGGCCATTTATCCTTAAGAAATTATTCCTGCTGAAATGCTTTGCATGTTTTAGGATTGTGACACAATTTATTCTGATTTTCCAAATCCTCCTAGTTCATTGATTTCATGAAAGAATTAATTTATGCCTGTGTCTATAATTGAATTGGCTTTCTGAAATGTCTGCAAATGTAATAAGAGCAGAGAATTTGTTTGGCTTACCTACAGTTTTAATCAGATCCCTAAAAGGTATTTCTTATCTTAATGAGGAAGTCTTGAATTAATGAAGCCATGTTATACAACAAAGCAGTTTTTTTTTTTTTTACGTGTGTACATGTTTGCAAACTAAGATACTAATTGTGATCATTAAACAGGTAAATTTGGTCTTGGAATACAGAATGAAGCAGGGCAAAGGCTAAAAGAGTTTTGCCAAGAAAATGCTCTGGTAATGGCAAATACCCTCTTCAAAAAACACAAGAGAAGACTCTACACATGGACATCACCAGATGGCCAATAATGAAATCAGATTGATTATATTCTTTGCAGCCAAAGATGGAGAACCACTGTACAGTCAGCAAAAACAAGAACAGGAGCTGACTGTGGCTGAGGTCATGAACTCCTTATTGCCAAATTCAGACTTAACTTGACGAAAGCATGGAAAACCACTAGACCATTCAGCTATGACCTAAATCAAATCCTTTACACTTATACAGTGGAAGTGAGAAATAGATTCAAAAGATTAGATCTGATAGACAAATGGCCTGATGAAGTATGGACAGAGATTGATGACATTGTACAGGAGACAGGAATCACCACCATCTCTAAGAAAAGGAAATGTAGAAAAGCAAAATGGTTGTCTGAGGAGGCCTTACAAGTAGCTGTGAAAAGAAGAGAAGTGAAAAGCAAAGGAGAAAAGGAAAGATATACCCATTTGAATGCAGAGTTCCAAAGAATAGCAAGGAGAGATAAGAAAGCCTTCCTCTGTGATCAGTGCAAAGAAATAAAGGAAAACGACAGAATGGGAAAGACTAGAGATTTCTTCAAGAAAATTAGAGATACCAAGGCAATATTTCATGCAAAGATGGGAACAATAAAGGACAGAAATGGTATGGACCTAACAGAAGCAGAAGATATTAAGAAGAGGTGGCAAGAATACACAGAAGAACTAAACAAAAAAGATCTTCATGACTCAGATAATCACAATGGTATGATCACACACCTAGAGTCAGACATCCTGTATGTGAAGTCAAGTGGGCCTTACGAAGCATCACTACAAACAAAGCAAGTGGAGGTGATAGAATTCCAGTTGACTATTTCAAATCCTAAAATAAGATGCCGTGAAAGTGTTGTATTCAATATGCCAGCAAATTTGGAAAACTCAGCAGTGGCCACAGGACTGGAAAAGGTCAGTTTTCATTACCATCCCAAAGAAAGGCAATGCTAAAGAATGTTCAAACTACTGCACTATTGCACTCTTCCCACACTCTAGTGGGGAAGGCAATGGCACCCCAACCCAGTACTCATGCCAGAAAATCCAATGGACGGAGGAGCCTGGTGGGCTGCAATCCATGGGGTTGCCAAGAGTCAGACACGACTGAGCGACTTCACTTTCACTTTTCACTTTCATGCATTGGAGAAGGAAATGGCAGCCCACTCCAGTATTCTTGCCTGGAGAATCCCAGGGATGGGGGAGCCTGGTGGGCTGCTGTCTATGGGGTCGCATAGAGTCAGACATGACTGAAGTGACTTAGCAGCAGCAGCAGCACACGCTACTAGAGTAATGCTCAAAATTCTCCAGGCCAGTCTTTAACAGTACATGAACCTTGAAATTCTAGATATTCAAGCTGTATTTAGAAAAGGAAGAGGAACCAGAGATCCAATTGCCAACATCCATTGGAAAATCCAAAATACAAGAGAGTTCCAGTCTATTTCTGCTCTATTGACTATGCCAAAGGCTTTGGCTATGTGGATCACAATAAACTGTGGGAAATTCTGAAAGATATGGGATTACCAGACCACCTTTCCTGCCTCTTGAGAAATCTGCATGCAGGTCAGGAAGCAACAGTTAGAACTGGACATGGTTCAACAGATAGATTGAACCTGGTTCCAAATAGGAAAAGGAGTGGGTCAAGGCTGTGTATTGTCACCCTGCTTATTTAACTTACATGCAGAATACAGGATGAAAAACTCTGGGCTGGATGAAGCACAAGCTGGAATTAAGATTGCCAGGAGAAATATCAATAACCTCAGATATGCAGATGACACCACCCATATGGCAGAACACGAAGAAGAGTTAGAGAGCCTCTTGATGAAAGTGAAAGAGGAGAGTGAAAAAGTTGGCTTAAAGCTCAACATTCAGAAAACTAAGATCATGGCTATTGGCCCCATCACTTCATGACAAATAGATGGAGAAGCAGTGGAAACAGTAGCTGACTCTCTTTTGGGGGGCTCCAAAATCACTGCAGATGGTGACTTCAGCCATGAAATTAAAAGACACTTAATTCTTGGAAGGAAAGTTTTGACCAACCTAAACATCATATTGAAAATCAGGGACATTAATTTGCCAACAAACGTCTGTCTAGTCAAGGTTATGGTTTTTCAGTAGTCATGTATGGATGTGAGAGTTGGACTATAAAGAAAGCTAAGCATGGAAGAATTGATGCGTTTGAACTGTGGTGTTGGGGAAGACACCTGAGTGTCTCTTGGACAGCAAAGAGGTCCAACCAGTCCATCCAGAGGAAATCAGTTCTGAATATTCATTGGAAGGACTGATGATGAAGTTGAAACTCCAATACTTTGGCCACCTGATGTGAAGAGCTGATTCATTTGAGAAGACCCTGATGCTAGGAAAGATTGAAGGTGGGAGGAGAAGGAGACAACAGAAAATGAGTTGGTTGGATGGCATCACTGACTCAGTGGACATGAGTTTGAGTAAACTCTGGGAGTTCATGATGAACAGGGATGCCTGGTGCACTGCAGTCCATGGGGTTGCAAAGAGTCTGACACGACTAAATGACAGAACTGAACTGAGAACAAGCACGTGTTCGTGCAAGCCTAGTCACTTCAATTATGTCCGACTGTTTGTGATGCTGTGAACTATAACCTGCCTGGATCCTCTGTGCATGGGATTCTCCGGTCAAGAATACTGGAGTGGACTGCTATGCCCCCCTCAGGGGATCTTCTAAACCCAGGGATCAAACCCACATCTCTTATGTCTTCTTCATTGGCTGAGGGGTTCTTTACCACTAGCACCACCTGGGAAGCCTTAAAACAAGCATACCAAAATATAAAAATTCAAAATAACCTTCATTCCCTTTCAATATTGTTTTAGTTTATTTGTGAGACTTTGAAAAATAATTCAGTCTTGCTGGGCTGGAAGAAGCACAAGCTGGAATCAAGATTGCCAGGAGAAATATCAATAACCTCAGATATGCAGATGACACCACCCATATGGCAGAACACGAAGAAGAGTTAGAGAGCCTCTTGATGAAAGTGAAAGAGGAGAGTGAAAAAGTTGGCTTAAAGCTCAACATTCAGAAAACTAAGATCATGGCTATTGGCCCCATCACTTCATGACAAATAGATGGAGAAGCAGTGGAAACAGTAGCTGACTCTCTTTTGGGGGGCTCCAAAATCACTGCAGATGGTGACTTCAGCCATGAAATTAAAAGACACTTACTTCTTGGAAGGAAAGTTTTGACCAACCTAAACATCATATTGAAAATCAGGGACATTAATTTGCCAACAAACGTCTGTCTAGTCAAGGTTATGGTTTTTCAGTAGTCATGTATGGATGTGAGAGTTGGACTATAAAGAAAGCTAAGCATGGAAGAATTGATGCGTTTGAACTGTGGTGTTGGGGAAGACACCTGAGTGTCTCTTGGACAGCAAAGAGGTCCAACCAGTCCATCCAGAGGAAATCAGTTCTGAATATTCATTGGAAGGACTGATGATGAAGTTGAAACTCCAATACTTTGGCCACCTGATGTGAAGAGCTGATTCATTTGAGAAGACCCTGATGCTAGGAAAGATTGAAGGTGGGAGGAGAAGGAGACAACAGAAAATGCGTTGGTTGGATGGCATCACTGACTCAGTGGACATGAGTTTGAGTAAACTCTGGGAGTTCGTGATGAACAGGGATGCCTGGTGCACTGCAGTCCATGGGGTTGCAAAGAGTCTGACACGACTAAATGACAGAACTGAACTGAGAACAAGCACGTGTTCGTGCAAGCCTAGTCACTTCAATTATGTCCGACTGTTTGTGATGCTGTGAACTATAACCTGCCTGGATCCTCTGTGCATGGGATTCTCCGGTCAAGAATACTGGAGTGGACTGCTATGCCCCCCTCAGGGGATCTTCTAAACCCAGGGATCAAACCCACATCTCTTATGTCTTCTTCATTGGCTGAGGGGTTCTTTACCACTAGCACCACCTGGGAAGCCTTAAAACAAGCATACCAAAATATAAAAATTCAAAATAACCTTCATTCCCTTTCAATATTGTTTTAGTTTATTTGTGAGACTTTGAAAAATAATTCAGTCTCTAACTGTGTCATCATTTTTACCTATAAAGTAAGGAATAAAATATACCTATAGTACCTCATGAATTAAATATTAATAATATGAATTAAATATGTTAAAAAATATAAACACATGTTATAATGTCAGCACATAAAGTCAACAAATGTTTGTTCTTATTGTGTAGAATTTTTTTAAGGCATCTAGTTCAAAGTTCCATTAGAAATATCCTGCTTTTCATCATTGAATTCTAATCACTGTTGAAACACTCTATTTAAGACACTTTTTAAGCTAATGTAGCAAAATAGCTTCATACTTAAAATTAAGCACAGTATATAATTTTATTCAGAATAATATTATAATATATGTTAAAATATCAGGGCCAGAAAAAGTTCCCTTTATTTTATCCCAGACCACAGTTTTTGCTACATTGTTATTTTATCCCAGCCACTGTTTTGGCTACATTGTATCAATGAAATTAGTACTTAAAAGCTCAGAAATTCTATCTAATCCTTTATTTTTATTCCATTTCTCAAAAGGTGTACAACTGAAGGAAATGAAATTTAAAGTGAAATTTGAAAACAGTTTTATATAAATAGAAAAGTAAGGTTCTAGGCTACCTACAGTTTCAAAGTGTCTGAGGTAAAAATATCTGTCATATTGTCAGAAAATATGTCAGGCTTTCTGGCTTAAAACCAATAAGCACTACATAAATAATAGCTTCCTATTTTCTAGTATTCAATACACCATACTCGTGGAGAATGCTAAGGATAGTCTCTCGCTAGAAAGAACCATTGGTTTCCATGTCCTGAATCAAATTCACATCCTACTTCTCCACCCACATTGTCATTTTAGTCTTTGAACCTTAATGATTATAGGTTAGTAGAATACAGAAATAGCTTGCCTTTCTTCCAAAGGACTCATTGGCTCTTATTGTGTGGATATACTGCAGGTGGTAATTTAATCTATTGTTAAGAATCATTAAGCAAAATAATAATTGCACATAGGATCTTCCAGATTGATACTGGAATAAGAAATCCTGGAACTTTTGCATTTCGTTTACACATCTTAAAGAGAAAGAGAGAGAACAAAAGAGACTGAATTCTTTTCTATAGTCAAATTGCTTTCTATGGATGATTACAGAGCTGAAACTGTCACTGAATTATGCTTTTCTCAGCAATGCAAAATAAAGGTTCAAAAAGTACTGGGTACCTCTCAACCTATCATTTAGTATGAGATTTAAAGCTGTCACTGATGTCACATTATTAAGGTATAAGGTTTGATGTCATGTTGACACTAAACTCCATTTAAAAGCTCCCCAAAATATGCAATGTGTCTGGTTCTGACTTTTACAACATTCAAAACAACCGTCTTGAGAAGTCTTTTAAGAGAAAGAAATCAGTAAACTCCTTAATATAGAGACATTTGCATTCTGATGCCTTGACCCTGAATATGTTCAAAGCAAGAGTAATGAGTTGGGCATATGGCAGTGTAAGTGAGAAATAATGAGAGCCTGGACTTCAGATGGAAAAAGGGCATACATCAGTGAAATAAATAATTAAAAAGTGGATTGGATCAGGAGACCTATTTGTGGTTGGGAAAGGAAAGGAGAAATGGAGGGCAGATAAAGGACCTCTTGTTTTTAGAGTGGGTGATGGACATGCTATTAATCTTCATATACTGGTAGGCTAGAATTTTCAAAAGAAAAGCCTAGAATTACTGCATCCATTTAAGAAAGTCTGGGACAATTGCTCTGAGCCAACTCCTCTTTATATATTATGAGCTAGTGTGGTTTCTTTCAACCTCAGTTTGCTCTGCCTTCTTTTTCTCTGGCCCTGGGACAAATAAATTGAATCAGACTTTTCTTTAATCAGAATGATGAGACCAGAAATTTTATCTGCAAATGTGATTCAAGGCTTTCAAGTCTAGGAAAAAGTGCAGTGCAACCTAGATCAGTTATGTACTTCATTATAGTTTTAACATCAGGCCTCTATTTCATTTTGAAGTAAGAAAAAAACAGAACAAACAAAAATATCCAATGTCATTATTTGAGAGTCATCAAGCTTGAGTCAGACACAAGCTCAGTCATGTCCTACTCTTTGTGACCCCTTGGACTGTAGCCTGTCAGGCTCTGCTGTCCATGGAATTCTCCAGGCAAGAATACTGGAGTGGGTTGCCATTCCCTTCTCCAGGGGATCTTACCGATCCAGGGATTGAACCCGAGTCTCCTGTGCTGCAGGCAGATTCTTTACCATCTGAGAAACCTAGGAAGCTAAAGCTAGAGATGAGTTAGGATGGAGTTTTGAATTATCCATGGTAAAGTACTAGATATTTACCTGGAAAAAAAGTATAATCTGATACACATTAATATTTATACAAAATAAAAAGTAAATCACTAAAACATAGTTGAAATGTAAACCAAAATTCTATTATTATTATTACATTTAATTTTGACATAAAATTACTCTGCCAGTTTGCTGTAAAAGTTTCTAAATGCTTTATGTTATGCAAAGTGACAAGAGCTCAAAGACTTCTGATTTACCAACCAGTATCAAACACATTCAGAAAGTGAATCCAGGGACTTTGCTGGCAGTCCAATGGCTAAGACTTCGTCTTCAAATGCACAGGGTTTGATCCCTGGTCAGGGAGCTAAGATCTCACATGCTTAATGACCAAAAAAACCAAAACATAAAATAGAAAATATTATTGTAACAAATTCAATAAAATATTTAAAAATGGTCTACTTTTTTTTAAAGAAAATGATTCCAAAAGGAAATATTCTAATAAACACTACTGAAGAATGATAGAGATGTGATTGGGAAAAGTACATGAAATGTGCAAAAGTCTTGAATGACAGCAAAAAAAATAAAATGTAATGTCATTATTTAAAAAAAAATTTTTTTTTTACTAGCCAGAACTTGCAGCCTAGTAGCAAAAAGGTGGTACAGCCAGAGTTGAGAGTTTGTCTATTTTTGACTGGATAGAATGAATGGACTGTTGGAGAAAGAGAGTAGGAGAGTTGAAACTCAAGAGTGGGATTTCTGAATCTCAGATTAGACATTTGAATTCCTTTTGTATATTTAGATCTCCATTACAGAAAAAAATTAGAATAATGATATTTGGAGTCTCCTAAAATATGTAACTTCATGCAAATAGATGGGGGAAAAGTGGAAACAGCAACAGGTTTTATTTCCTTGTGCTCCAAAATACCTACAGATGGTGACTGCAGCTATGAAATTAAAAGATGCTTTCTCCCTGGAAGAAAAGCTATGACAAACCAAGGCAGTGTGTTAAAAAGCAGAGACATCACTTTACCAACAAAGGTCCAAATAGTCAAAGCTATAGTTTTTCCAGTAGGCATGTACAAATGTAAAAATTGGGTCATAAAGAAGATTGAATGCCAAAGAACTGATGCTTTTGAATTATGGTGCTAAAGACTCGAGAATCCCTTGGATAGCAGGAAATCAAACAAGCCAATCCTAAAAGAAATCAACTTTGAATATTCATTGGAAGGACTGATGCAGAAGATGAAGTTCCAGTAATTTGACCACGAGATACGAAGGGCTGACTCCTTGGAAAAGACCTTGATGCTGGGAAAGATTGAAAGCAAGAGGAGAAGAGGGCAACAGATGATGAGAAGACTGAATGTGGACATGAATTTGAGCAAATTCTTGGAGATAGTTAAGAACAGGGAAGTGTATCATGCTGCAGTCCATGGGTCACAGAGCGTAGGACACAACTTAGTGACCGAACAACAACAAATACCAGATTGCATCCTTATATAGATGATCACATGTTCCTCTTTTCAACTTTTTTTTTTGTTTGTTTGTAGCTACAGAGTTGTCCAACAGGAACATGTTCTCTGTCTTCCACTCAAAGTTTAGACCCTTTTTCAAATGGACTATTTACATTTCCATCTGAATATCTTTATTTATAGATGATACTTTATGGAGGAAAGGTGACCTGATATAAGTTTATTGACTGCTACTCAATCTACTATTCAAAATGTTACAGGTAAGAAAGAAGTTTTTGACATTTTCACCTCCATTTGTGGAAAACTGTCTTCAGTATTTTTTTTAATGACAAGTAAAATTTTATATTGAATTGCAAGGAATTTGAATTCTTGACAGATTTAATGATTTTGACAGTACCTTATTCAAACGGAGCTTCACGGATCTCTAGGGACCACAAAGTAAAGAAACTTAAATTATTCCAGTGATGGAAACGGATCTCAAAATAGAGTAAGAGGCATTTACCTGAACCAACTTTTGAGGCTTACCCATGATTACCAAATAACTCTCATAGAAGTTTCTCTTCTCAAACATTTCTACATATAGAGAACCCCTTCGAGAGAGTGTCATCTATCAAGCATGGCAGGTCAATGGGCATTCATATAATGGAGATATTTTAAAATAATAATTTCAAGAATTTCATAGGAAACTCTCTAGAGAAACTGATAAATTTAACTGAGTGTTAAAAAAAAAAGTGATAGCAATTTAATCCTAAAATACTGATGTGGTCTTACTTTATGTAACCATATACACATAATCATATATAGTATTAGCACAAAGTGAAGAGCATGCACATATAGGAAAACATTTAATTTTCTAGATTTATAAATATACATAAGATGACACAGTGGTAAAGAATCCACATGCCAATGCAGAACACACAGAAGGTGTGGGTTTGATCTCTGGGTCATGAGGATCCCTCGAGAAGTAAATGGCAACCCACTCCAGTATTCTTTCCTGGAAAATTCCATAGAAGGAGGAGCACTGTGGCTGCAGTCTAAGGGGCCACAAAGAGTCAGACATGACTAAGTCTTCATGCGCACACCCACATTAACACACATAAATCTAGTACTAGTACTGTTTTACTTGAAGAGGATAATAACTCTAGTTCAATTCAATTCAGTTCAGTCGCTCAGTCATTTCCAACTCTTCACGACCCTATGGACCACAGCACACCAGGCCTCCTTGTCAATCATAACTCCTGGAGTTTACCTAAACTCATGTAT
>SJYC01081692.1:0-13542 GCA_006408675.1 Madoqua kirkii | reverse complement strand
AGAAAGATAATAATGATGACCCTGTATGTGAGACAACAAAAGAGACACAGATGTATAGAACAGACTTTTGGACTCTGTGGGAGAGGGAGAGGGTGGGATCATTTGGCAGAATGACATTGAAACATATACTATCATGTAAGAAATGAAGTGCCAGTTTATGTTTGATACAGGATACAGAATGCTTGGAGCTGGTGCACGGGGATGATCCAGAGAGATGATATGGGGTGGGAGGTGGTGTAAGACCGCAAGGTCTTTTGTCAGGAACCCGCCACTCCAAAGACCACTGAGACCAAGGATCAATGCAATCAGCAAGAGGTTTATTAAGCTGGTGCGCTGGGGTTCAGCCACCTCAGGAGGAAGTGAACCCCGAACAGCAGTTACAGAGCAGCTTTTAAGCACAAAAACCACAAACAGGTGTGGGTCCGGGATAACAACCTGATTGGACAGGTGGTCTTAACCTTTACAGCGATAGGGCCGCAGGCATCAGGTCTCAACTGCCGATATGATAACATTTTTTGGCGGTTAGCTAGTTCCTGGAATAAACTTTGCGCAAACAATTCTTTGGAAAGTCCCACACAACCCCCCAGGTCATGTTGCACAACTCGGGAAAGGGCCAGTATTTTTCCATACACAACCCCGCAGGTCATGTTGCACAATTCGGGGAAAGGGCCAGTATTTTTCCACCTTGCCCCGGCCCTCACAGTGGGAGAGGGTTTTAGGATTGGGAGCACATGTACACATGTGGCTGATTCGTGTCAAATTATGGCAAAACCAATACAGTACTGTAAAGTAGAATAAAATAAAATAGTCATGTTGCACAATTCGGGGAAAGGGCCAGTATTTTTCCACCTTGCCCCGGCCCTCACAGTGGGAGAGGGTTTTAGGATTGGGAGCACATGTACACATGTGGCTGATTCGTGTCAAATTATGGCAAAACCAATACAGTACTGTAAAGTAGAATAAAATAAAATAAAAAATTTTCAAAAAACTTAAAAGAATTAAAAAACAAATTGTCTCGATGCAAAGCAATTACAAAATTTTATGTAGCTATCATGATAGGGTAATATTGTGAATCAATATTGTGGAAGGACAATGAGTAAAATAAGTGAAATAGATTAACAGGTATGAATTTCTAGCTATAAAATAAATAATTCATGGGTACATAATGTATAGCATAGGGAACACAGTCAACAACATGGTAATAACTTTGTGTGGTAAAAGATACAAAATTAGATAACTAGATTATTTAAAGTATTAAAATATTTAATCATATGCTGTATAATAACTGAAAATTATATAATGTTTAAGGCAACTATACTTCAATATAAAAACCAGAAAATATTGAGATTGCCTGCAATACAAAGGAAATGCAACATAAATTTCATGACATCCCAGAAACACAGGCTATACCATTGCTAGGGCACTTTCAGTTGAGAATCAATGTCAGAAATTCAACCTGATCAGACTACAAAGCATGCATGTGAAGCAGGTTGTGGAATTCACCTACTAAATTACTACTTTTGAGATTCACATGGTCTTGGACTGTTCTGCTGGATCATGCCATGATGATTTTTTTCATTGTTATGAGATATTCTTGTTAAAACACTTAGTGGCACTTGTCATTTCAAGTTCTTGGGAAGACTGGGGGGTGGACAGACAAGCTGTGAGTTTTATCTGTGTCAGGAGTGCTGACTTTGAAGTCAGGAGTGAAACATGCTCACAGAGCAATAAACAGTCCTTCTTCAAGGGGCTTCTAAAATAATGAGGCAGATGAGAAATGATGAGAGATGGAACAAAAAGCTAATGAGAGTAGTCATATGGAAGACAGAAATGATATGAGAAATGTTCCCAAGGCAGAAGTGACTGCATTTGGAGCACACTTTAATCAGAAGGAGGAGGCATATATAAGAGGGACAGATTCATACTACAAACACAAATTTATGCAATGACAATTACCCAAAGACTCATGTTTATAGCATTTTACAACAGACCCAGACAGATTAACCCCCACCTAATAAAAACCTCATAATAAATCTATGATGAAACAGAAAAAAAAAATCAAAGGGCATACCAAAATTACAACTATTTACGGAACAACTATGTATGACAACAATCTGAATATTGTCAGAAAATATTTTCCACATCCAAAAATATGAAGAAGAAACCACACACACAAAAAAAGGGTAAAAGGGACAGAGATTCAACATAGTCAAGTCTCACACACCCAGGTAGGCAACTTACATACAAGAGAATAATCACATTTGCAGAAGTTCTCTCTAAGGAGCAAGGAACTCAAGTCCTACATAAAGCTGCTCAGTCTATGGATCCTGTCATGGAGAAATGAGACCCAACATCTTGCTTTGAAAGTCAATGACACTTGCATATGGCAATGCTGAAGGGCTGTGGGAATAAGAGTTTGCTTTTAGAGTGCTTTCAAAACTTCACATGCTCTATGTCGTGGTACAGAGGCAGTAAATTGAAAGGAGAAGGGTTCAGATCCACTTGCTGATTTTGGAGAGTCTCATAATGAACCTGGAGGCAACTGGAACTCCTCCCGGAGTTGTTGGCAGCAGTTTGTTTCAGGCACTCATTCTACTATGTTATCACTAGTACTGATAAGTGCCATTTTGAATTCTTTCTCTACTCAGTTAGCTCTGGAGACCTAGTTGCACACCACAGGTTGGCACTAATCTTGGGAATCCAGGGATGAGCAGCCAGCCATACAGGAAACTGACCACATCTACCTGTGGGCTGGTAGTCACCATAAAAATCAAGACTCACAGCCAGCCAGTTAAGGGGCCTGCCTCCTTACTATTAAGAGTAGTTGACCCCACTATAAAAAAAAAAAAAAAAAAAAAAACTCATGCAGTGCACATAGAAGACAGACCTACGTCATACAGCTCTGGTAACATGAGGAGAGGGTGCTGCTGGATGTCTCCTACATAAGGCCACTTTTCCAAGAATGGAAAGTAAAATGACCTAGGTAATACATATAAATAAACATAGAGAATTGAGCAAAATGAGAAGGCAGAGGAATATGTTCCAAAGGGAGGAATAAGACAAAGCCCCAGAGGAAGAAACAAATGGGGTAGAGATAAGCAATGTAACTGATAAAGAGTTTAAGATAATGATCCTAAGATATTCAAATAAACTTAGGACCGAATGAACACAGTGAGAAGTTTAACGAAGTTAAAAACGAACAGAAGACCCAAACAGATCTGAAGAATGCAGTAACTGAAGTTAAAAAAAAAAAAAGCAGTAGAATAAATCAATAGTAGATTAGATGATGAAGAAATAAGAATAGGTCAGTGAACTGGAAGACAGAGTAGTAGAAATCAGAAAAGTTGAACAGAAAAATAAAAAACTAATTTTAAAAAATGAGGATAGTTTGAGAGAACACTGGAAAAACATCAAATGTACTAATGTTTGAATTATAGGGGTTCCAAAAGGAGAAAAGGAAGAAAGGGGAAGATAATTTATCTGAAGAATTAATAGCTGAAAATCTCCTAACCTGGGAAAGGAAACATACACTCGGGTCCAGGATATAGAGAAGTCTTAAAGAGATATGAGCCCAAACAGATCCACACTGGGCACATTAAAGTGGCAGATGTTAAAATTAAAGAAAGAATCATAAAAGCAGCAAGACAAAAGCAACATATTACATATAAGGAAGAGAAGCAAAAAGTAAGAGAGAAAGACAAAGATATACCCAACTGAATGCAGAGATCCAAAGGACAATAAGGAGAGACAAGAAAGTCTTCTTAGGTAAATGATGCAAAGAAATAGAGGGAAATAATAGAATGAGAAAGATTAGAGATCTCATCAAGAAAATTAGAGATAACAAAAAGAACATTTCATGCAAAGATAGACACAATAAATTACAGATACGATAAGGATCTAACAAAAAGCAAATGATATTAAGAAGAGGTGTCAAGAATACACAGAAGAACTGTACAAAACTGGCCCTGGTGACCTCTGTAACCACATGGCGTGGTCATTCACTTAGAGCCAGAGATCCTGGAGTGTGAAGTCAAGTGGGCCTTGCTGCTGCTAAGTCGCTTCAGTCGTGTCCCACTCTGTGCAACCCCAAAGACGGCAGCCCACCGTCATGGAAAAAGCAAGAGGGTTCCAGAAAAATATCTATTTCTGCTTTATTGACTATGTCAAAGCCTTTGACTGTGTGGATCACAATAAACTGTGGAAAATTCTGAAAGAGATGGAATATCAGACCACCTAACCTGCCTCTTGAGAAATCTGCATGCAGGTCAGGAAGCAACAGTTAGAACTGGACATGGAACAACAGACTGGTTCCAAATAGGAAAAGGAATATGTCAAGGCTGTATATTGTCCCCCTGCTTATTTAACTTCTATGCAGAGTACATCATGAGAATTGCTGGACTGGAAGAAACACAAGCTGGAATCAAGATTGCCGGGAGAAATATCAGTCACCTCAGATATGCGGATGACACCACCCTTATGGTAGAAAGTGAAGAGGAGCTAAAAACCCTCTTGATAAAAGTGAAAGAGGAGAGCAAAATAGTTGGCTTAAAGCTCAATCTTCAGGAAACTACGATTATGGCATCCGGTCCCATCACTTCATGGGAAATAGATGGGGAAACAGTGGAAACAGTGCCAGACTTTTATTTTGGGGGGCTCCAAAATCATTGCAGATGGTGACTGCCGCCATGAAATTAAGAGACACTTACTCCTTGGAAGAAAAGTTATGACCAACCTAAATAGCATATTCAAAAGCAGAGACATTACTTTGCCGACTAAGGTCCGTCTAGTCAAGGCTGTGGTTTTTCCTGTGGTCATGTATGGATGTGAGAGTTGGACTGTGAAGAAGGCTGAGCACTGAAGAACTGATGCTTTTGAACTGTGGTGTTGGAGAAGACTCTTGAGAGTCCCTTGGATTGCAAGAAGATCAAACCAGTCCATTCTGAAGGAGATCAACCTGGGGATTTCTTTGGAAGGAATGATGCTGAAGCTGAAACTCCATTACTTTGGCCTCCTCATGTGAGGGGTTGACTCACTGGAAAAGACTCTGATGCTGAGAGGGAGCGGGGGCAGGAGGAGAAGGGGACGACAGAGGATGAGATGGCTGGATGGCATCACGGACTCTATGGACGTGAGTCTGAGTGAACTCCAGGAGACGGTGATGAACAGGGAAGCCAGGCATGCTGCGATTCATGGGGTCTCAAAGAGTCGGAAACAACTAAGCGACTGAACTGAACTGAAAATAATCTATATCCACAATAAATATTTGAGACACACAAAACAAAAAGATATAAAACATAATATCAAAAATATTAAATTTGTGGAGTAGAAGTAAAAATGCATGGTTTTTATGCATTTTCAACCTCTGATCTTAAGACATCATCAACTTACAATAATTATTATATTTTGTAATGTATATGTATTTTACACATATACATATGGACTTCTCAGGTGGCAATAGTGCTAAAGAACTTGTCTGCCAATGCAGGAGACATAAGAGACATGGGTTCCTTCCCCAAGTTTGGAAGATCCTCTGGAGGAAAGCATGGCAACCTACTCTTATATTCTTGCCTGTATATATAGTTATGTATGGGCGTATGTATGTGTATGTGCATATGTATATATATATAGTTACATATAGTATGTATGTTTGTATGCATACTCAGTTGCTTCAGTCATGTCTGACTCTGTGCAACTCTTTGGACTGTAGCCCATCAGGCTCCTCTGTCCCTGGGATTCTCCAGGCAAGAATACAGGAGTGTGCCACTATGCTCTCTTCGAAGGTATCTTCCCAACCCAGGGATTAAACTAGCATCTCCTGCATTGATGGCAGATTCTTTATAACTGAGCCACTAGGGAAGCCCATAATCATATATATTTACATATATTCATATATGAGCATCATGATAATCACAAACCAAAAGTCTATAGTAGATGTACACATACATAAAAGAGAAAGAAGTCCAAACATAGTATTAAATATAGTCATCAAAATCACAAGACAAGAGAATAAAGGATTCCAGAGAAGTCTCCTCTCTTCCTCTATGTGAAGTTATAGTAAGAAAATGACTTTATTAAACAGAAAGTGAGGTGAGGTAAGGTGAGGTGAAGTTGCTTAGTCGTGTCTGACTCTTTGCGACCCCGTGGACTGTAACCTATTAGGCTTCTCCGTCCATGGGATTCTCCAGGCAAGAATACTGGAGTGGATTGCCATTTTCTTCTCCAGGGGATCTTCCTGACCCAGGGATCGAACCCAGTCTCCAGCATTGGAGGCAGACGCTTTAACCTCTGAGCCACCAGGGATAGGCCTCACTAAATTCCACATCTGCTAGAGCCTTGATCTTAGACTGTCTATCCTCCAGAACTATGAGAAGTAAATTTCCTTTTCTTAAAATCTGCTCAGTCTATGGTATTTTTATAGCAGTGTGAACAGACCAACAGACAGACAATGGAAAAGTTATTGAAATCTGAATAAATTAATGTCAGCATACCAATGTTAATTTATTAGTTTTGAAACATATACTAGGGTTATGTAAGATGTTAACACTAGGAAAAACTGGGTTGAAAGGCATGCAGAAACTCTGTACTATCTTTACCACTTTTCTGTAAATCTAAAATTATCCCAAAATTAAAGTTAATTTTAAAAAAGGATTAATAATACTCAGCAATATCATACAGCTGCTACATTCCCCTATCAATACACACATTATCCAGACAAATGAATTTGCCAATGTGTTGTATCTTTTATCTTAGACAAACAATAATTACAGATATTTTTTAATAGGTGCAGAAATATAGTTGAAAATACTTGGCTTCCAATTATAACTTAGCTTTCCATAAATTAATAACTAAAGCATTAGTAATACAATTTCTTGCATATTACATCTCAAACAGTACTCATCCTCTGAAAATTTTCAAAAATAAGATCATTGAAATTGTTATTTTTTGCATCAAATACCAAAGAGCAATAATTTTATTTAAAATAAATTATTTATTTAAAATAAAAGTAAAATATTAAGTGAAAAACTAAAGGGTATTGGTTAAAGAATTATAATGAATATAAAATGCTAAATTGAATAAACTGAACACTAAATAAATAATGCTGCTGCTGCTGCTAAGTCACTTCAGTCATGTCCAACTCTGTGCAACCCCATAGACGGCAGCCCACCAGGTTCTGCCATCCCTGGGATTCTCCAGGCAAGAACACTGGAGTGGGTTGCCATTTCCTTCTCCAATGCATGAAAATGAGAAGTGAAACTGAAGTTGCTCAGTCGTGTCTGACTCTTTGTGATCCCATGGACTACAGCTTACTAGGCTCCTCTGTCCATGGGATTTTCCAAGCAAGAGTACTGGAGTGGGATGCCATTACCTTCTCCGAAATAAATAATAAATGGTAATAAATACAGAAATTGCTTAGTTACAAAAGATTGAGGAGGATGAATGAGAATACTGAGTTAGTAGGTGAATAGAAGAGTAGATGAGAGATGAGAAGAGAATGATAGCTGAGATCTATTTAACTAGAATGTTTAAAAATACTATTGAACATAAAAGTTTGATCTTAAAGTGATTTTGTTCCTGAAAAATAAAAAGTAAGTACTTGAGTAGTAGGTTTAGTTCCCTATATTGTAGCATTAATATTGCTTAATTTCAACATTTGAAAAACATGTATACAAAAGAGTAAATGAGCTATTGTGTAGAATAGACTTAATTTGGCCATTTGTTCTATAGCTCAATGACTCAATAAAAAAAATTGCTATTCTGAAGCACTTTTAATTAACAATATGACATGATTCATTAACATGCAGCTCTAAAAATAAGTGACCAATTACAGTATGTTGACAAAAGGAAGTTACTTTATGCGTTGCCACCAAATTTTCATAGGAAGCAAAGACTGGACTCATGAAAATATGTTTCAAAAACTGGGGAGGTAAAGGTTTAAGATTTTTAAAAAGTGAACTCAAAATATTCTGTCAGTGACTTATACCTAAACATAAGTATTGAACATATATATTGTTCCACAATCAAATGTTCATGTTGATTAATGATTACAAAGAGCTTACTTTTCACCTATGGAGCAGAAACTCTAGTTTTTATATAACCAATATTTATGGTGTTCAGTCACCTTTATTTATTCATATAATAAATGATGGCTCAAGCTGTGTGCTAAGTCACTTCAGTCATGTTCTACTCTTTGCGATCGCATGGACTGGAGCCTGGCGGACTGGAGCCCACCAGGCTCTTCTGTCTATGGGGTTCTCCAGGCAAGAACACTGGAGTGGTTTGCCTTTTCCTTCTCCAGGGGATCTTCCTGACCCAAGGATCGAACCCATATCTCTTATATCACCTGCATTGGCAGATGGGCTGTTTACCCCTAGCACTACCTGGGAAGCCCTAATTTTACAACTGAAACACCTGATACAGAGGAGCTGACAGGCTGTCTTAGAATCACACAGGAACAAACCAACCCGAGAACTAAAGACTAACTATTTTAAACAACTGACATGAAGCTGATCAGACCACCACATGACCAGTTTCAAGGGACTGTCAGAGCTGACTACGCTGTTTCTGCTTGTAGCATGTAACCTCTTCCCTCCATCTGTGAAAGTTCTGTAAGTGTTCTTGCCAACTGATTGTCAGTGAAGGGACTCAGCCTTCAGATATTCAGATAGTTCATTATCCTCCCAGGTCGCTAGCCTTGAAAATGAGGCATGCTTTCCTTTCCACCAACTTTGCCTCTTCATTGGCTTCTAAGCAGCAAGCAGCCAGCCTTTTGGTACCAGCTTTTCTAGCATCCAATGTGAGGCTGTGGTGCTCTCAGGACATCTGGTTCCTGGGAGGTTTTCCCAAGAATTGGCAGCAGGCCATGGTGATTGTGCATCTGATGGATGTGATGAGCCAGCTGCTGGTGGCTCACTGGCCTCAAGAGGGGGATTTGGGGGAACATCCCTAGCAGCTGCCAAAACCATTTGTTTTGGGGTTCCTCTCTGTTTCTCCTCTGCTCAACATTAGCTGCCAACTCAAGCTTTTCCTTGGTGAAACTAAAACAAGCCTCTGGATGAGCTGATGATCTCCAAGATTGTGTAAGTTCAGCTGTGTGCACCAGACAACCTTCTCTTCTGAGCACAAAGCACTATTTGGGCACTTTTGTCAGTTGGTTCTGACCTGTGTCTCACATAGAGGACCGTTTGTGAACATGAAATGCTACTGGACAATTTTGGCAGTTGGTTCTGATATGTATCTGACCCATGGACTGTTTGTATTGGGAAGTGTTTGTTAGGCATTCCATATCGATATCCTCTTGGCTAATTTGTGACATTTCTGTCTTCTGGTGTGTGAACATTTATACCATTAGTGTGATTGGTGTTTTTGTTGCCTTTTTTAAAATGAGAAACTCAATTTTCAATTCATTAGAAAATTTTAGCCATGAAATTATGACTTAAGAAAAAAAAATATCATTTTTAACAATGTATGATAATGGTATTCTTAAGATTCTAGAGAAAATTGTTTAACATGAAACTCTTTTGAAACTTCAAGACTGGTTCTTTTATATATGCAGTTAAAAATTTGGCTTGATAAAATAATGTTCTCAGAATTCTGACCCTAGGAGAACAAACAAATGCCTAAGAGAAAGCTTAAAGTTAACACTTTTCATGTCTGTGAATTGCAAACACAGTCCACTTTGCTGAGATTTCAGAACTTGAAAAGATTTTTACTTTATTAGACACATATCTTATACCATATTAAAAAGAAATTATGCTATAAAAATTCTTAGAGGTTACAAAATATGTTTTTTTAAGCTCTCCAATCATTAAATGCTAATATAATAGTTTAATAACTTGTTTCTTGGTTTTGTAAAGTAGATTAAGGGTTAAAAATTATGATATATACTTCTGTTCATATCAGTCACTCAGTCATGTCCAACTCTTTGCAACTCCATGGACTGCAGTACCCCAGGCCTCCCTGTCCATCACCAACTCCCAGAATTTACCTAAATTCATTTCCATTGAGTTGGTGATGCCATCCAACCACCTCATCCTCTGTCATCTCCTCCTCCTGCCTTCAATCTTTCCCAGCATCATGGTCTTTTCAAATGAGTCAGCTCTTAGCAGCAGGTGGCCAAAGTATTTCAGTTTCAGCTTCAACATCAGTCCTTCCAATTTACACTCAGAACTGATCTCTTTGAGGATGGACTGGTTGGATCTCCTTGCAGTCCAAGGGACTCTCAAGAGTCTTCTCCAACACCACAGTTCAAAAGCGTCAATTCCTTGGCACTCAGCTTACTTTATAGTCCAATACTTACATCCATACATGACTACTGGAAAAACTATAGCTTTGACTAGATAGACCTTTGTTGACAAAGCAACGTCTGTACCTTTTAATATGCTGTCAAGGTTGTTCATAAGTTTCCTTCTAAGGAGTAAGTGTCTTTTAATTTCATGATTGCAGTTACCATCTGCAGTGATTTTGAGCCACTCCCTCACCAAAAAAAAAAAAAAAAGTCAGCCACTATTTCTACTGTTTCCCCATCTATTTGCCATGAAGTGATAGGACCAGATGCCATGATCTTAGTTTTCTGAATGTTGACCTTTAAGCAAACGTTTTCACTCTCCTCTTTCACTTTCATCAAAAGGCTCTTTGGTTCTTCTTTGCTTTCTGCCACAGGGTGATGTCATCTGCATGTCTGAGGTTACTGATATTTCTCATGGCAGTCTTGATTCCAAAATGTGCTTCATCCAGCCCAGTGTTTCTCATGATGTACTCTACATATAAGTTAAGTAAGCCAGGTAATAATATACAGCCTTGACAACCGCCTTTCCCGATTTGAAACCAGTCTGATGTTCCATGTCCAGTTCTAACTGTCGCTTCTTGACCTGCATACAGATTTCTCAAGAGGTAGGTCAAGTGGTCTGGTATTCCTAGCTCTTTCAAAATTTTCCACAGTTTGTGGTGATCTATATAGTCAGAAGGAGATCAGCCCTGGGATTTCTTTGGAAGGAATTATACTAAAGCTGAAACTCCAGTACTTTGGCCACCTCATGCAAAGAATTGACTCACTGGAAAAGACTCTGATGCTGGGAGGGGTTGGAGGCAGGAGGAGAAGGGGACGACAGAGGATGAGATGGCTAGATGGCATCACCAACTCAATGGACATGAGTCTGAGTGAACTCCTAGAGTTGGTGATGGACAGGGAGGCCTGGCGTGCTGTGATTCATGGGGTTGCAAAGAGTTAGACACAACTGAGCGATTGAGCTGAACTGAACTGATATAGTCAGAGGTTTTGGCACTCAATAGAGCAGAAATAGTTGTTTTTTCTGGAACTCTATTGCTTTTTCGATGATCCGGCACATGTTGGCAATTTGATCTCTGGTTTCTCTGCCTTTTCTAAAAACAGCTTGAACATCTGCAAGTTCATGGGTCACCTTATTGCTGAAACCTGGTTTGGAGAATTTTTGAGCATGATGTTACTAACGTGCAAACTGAGTACAATTGTGCAGTAGTTTGAGCATTCTTTCACTTTGCCTTTTTTGGAGATTGGAATGAAAACTGACCTTTTCCAATCCTGTGGCCACTGCTGAGTTTTCCAAATTTGCCAGCATATGAGTGTAGCAGTTTCATAGCATCATCTTTTAGGATTGAAAATAGCTCAGCTGGAATTCTATCACTTCCACTAGCTTTGTTCATAATGATGCTTCCTAAGGTCCACTTGACTTTACATTCCAGAATGTTTGGCTCTAGGTGAGTGATCACACCATTGTGACTATCTTGGTCATCAAGATCTTTTTTATATAGTTCTTCTGTGTATTCTTGCCACCACTTCTTAATATCTTCTGCCTCTGTTAAGTCTATACAAGTTTTGTCCTTTATTGAGCACATCTTTGCAAGAAATTTTCCCTTGATATCTCTAATTTTATTGAAGTGATCTCTAATCTTTCCATTTCAATTGTCTTCCTCTATTTCTTTGATGTGACTATCTTGGTCATCAAGATCTTTTTTATATAGTTCTTCTGTGTATTCTTGCCACCACTTCTTAATATCTTCTGCCTCTGTTAAGTCTATACAAGTTTTGTCCTTTATTGAGCACATCTTTGCAAGAAATTTTCCCTTGATATCTCTAATTTTATTGAAGTGATCTCTAATCTTTCCATTTCAATTGTCTTCCTCTATTTCTTTGCACTGATCACTGAAAAAGGCTTTCTTGTCTCTCCTTGCTATTCTTTGGAACTCTGCTTTCAAACAGTTGTATCTTTCATTTTCTCCTTCTCTTTTTGCTTCTCTTCTTTTCACAGCTATTTGCAAGACCTCCTCAGACAGCCATTTTGCTTTTTTGCATTTCTTTTTCTTGGAGATAGTCTTGATCCCTGTCTCCTGTACAATGTCATGAACCTCCATCCATAGTTCATCAGGCACTCTGTCTATCAGATCTAGTCCCTTCAATCTATTTCTCACTTCCACTGTATAATCATAAGGGATTTGATTTAGGTCATACCTGAATGGTTTAATGGCTTTCCCTACTTTCTTCAATATAAGTCTAAATTCGGCTATAAGTTCATGATCTTAGCCATAGTCAGCTCCCAGTCTTGTTTTTGCTGACTGTATAGAGCTCCATCTTTAGCTGCAAAGATTATATTCATTCTGCTTTTGGTGTTGGGCATCTGGTGATGTCCATGTGTAGAGTCTTCACCTGTGTTATTGGAAAAGGGTGTTTGCTATGACTAGTGCATTCTCTTGGCAAAACTCTATTAGACTTTACCCTGCTTCATTCTGTACTCCAAGGCCAAATTTGCCTGTTACTCCAGGTATTTCTTGACTTCCTACTTTTGCATTCCAGTTCCCTATAATGAAAAGGATATCTTTTTTTGGTGTTAGTTCTAGAAGATGTTGTAGGTCTTCATAGAACTGTTAAACTTCAGCTTGTTCAGTGTTGAAGTGTTACTGATTGGGGCATAGACTTGGATTACCATGATTGGATTGCTTGGATTGCCTTGGAAATGAAAAGAGATCATTCTGTCATTTTTCAGATTTCATCTAAGTACTGCATTTAGGATTATTGTTGACTATGATGATTACTCCATTTCTTCTAAGGGATTCCTGCCCACAGTAGTAGATATGATGGTCATCTGAGTTAAATTACTCATTCCAGTCCATTTTAGTTTGCTGATTCCTAAAATGTCAACCTTCACTCTTGTCATCTCCTGTTTGACCACTTTTGATTTGCCTTGGTTTATGGACCTAACTTTCCAGGTTCCTATGCAATATTTGGAGAAGGCAATGGCACCCCACTCCAGTACTCTTGCCTGGAGGATCCCATAGATGGAGGAGCCTGAAGGGCTCCAGTCCATGGGGTCGCTGAGGCTCGGACACAACTGAGCGACTTCCCTTTCACTTTTCACTTTCATGCATTGGAGAAGGAAATGGCAACCCACTCCAGTGTTCTTGCTTGGAGAATCCCAGGGACAGGGGAGCCTGGTGGGCTGCTGTCTATGGGGTCACACAGAGTCGAACACGACTGAAGCGACTTAGCAGCAGCAACAGCAGCAGCAGCAG